>ML777875.1:156068-172049 GCA_009831015.1 Picea engelmannii
TTTTCATTAACTAGCCTAATATCTGAAGTTAAAACAAAGCTACATCATACAGAGAGATCCCTCTCTGAGTCTTGGAGGGCTAGATCCAAGACTCGAAGCGGTTCTGATGTTGCCTCTGTGATTGCCTTTCAGCCTTGGGCAAATTACAGAGTGCTAACAGGTTCTAAAATTTATTTAGAACAGTCACAAGGTTCTTTGCAGATTTCTCTCTTGGACAGGGCATTTGGATGTTCTCCACTCACACAGATGCTTGGACACACCTCACTAACTCACTAACAGGTTAGCTCCTTTGTATTTGTTTTCCATTTGCTTATCACTGAAACTAGAATGCATGGTTCAGCTTTTGACTATCCACACATTTATGTTTCATTGTATTTTTCATATTAGTTTAGATCTATAAAGGAAAAACAAGAAAAATATTTTTATGTGCTTTCTTTATCTGCTTCCTAGAAGCAATCATTTTTCACATTAATTTTCGTAAGTTTCGATTAAAACTTGCAGTTTGTAAATCATGTACATAAGTAAGATTTGTATATCTCTTGCTTAAATATATCTACAATAGTTACATTATACATATGTACACACACACACACACACAGATATATATATATATATATATATATATATATATATATATATATATATATATATATATATATATATATATATATATATATATATATATATATATATATATATATANTACACACACACACACACACAGATATATATATATATATATATATATATATATATATATATATATATATATATATATATAGTGTTTAGTAATTAGATAGTTATTTGTTTCTTTTAGGACTTTTAGATTCGCTAATGGAGCCATTAAACCCGTCAAAATGAGTTGCACGAAATGGCTTGGGTTATTTAGAAAACCTCGGACCAGACACATTCTTCCAATTGACAGACGATCAATTTCACATGCCAACAAAACCTCAGCTCACTCCATAAATGGAAAGCATGGAGGGTGTTATCACCATAACATTCTTAGATGGAATCCAAGTTTCATATTTAACGAGGGGCTACATCAGGGTGGAGGCACAATAGTTTTGATGACCAAGTTACATATAGAAGATAAGGGACAATATAACAAAGGTGCGGAAGTTGATGGGGCCTAGCGGGCCATAGATCTCGAGCAACCCAGATTGACGATCAAGATACATATCGGGCAATGAAGGAGCGTGAAGGTTAATAACTTGAGAGCGGGCCAGGAAAAATACCATGGTCTCACTTCACAGACACGTGGAACCACCAAAGGCATATTGGGGAGAAAAGAGGTCTACCAAAAACCTCTTTGCCTCACCCCCGATATCGAAAAGCGCATATAAAAGGAGGGCCCCTGTCATTGTTTTACGATATTTAAAATCAGTCCAATGTTTGAAAATTGGTGCAAATTCTCCATTTGAAACTGAATCTCAACAGTGAACTAGACTAATGCATCCTCTGCTAATTCACAGGTATTTTTCATCATGGCCATGAGTCCTAACATTTTTTCTATAACAGAGCAATACCCCTTCTCTAAAGAAGAATCCCTAATTGACTGGGACTCTGATGTATTTGACACAGAAATAACGATCTCACCCATTTCCATATCTAGATCCAACCTGTTAGACAATGTTGGTAAACGAATACCCTTCCTCGAAGCGGCCCAAGCCTCCATTTCCCCTTACGTCGTCGAAGTCACCTTCCCTTTCCCAGAGTTCATAAGCTAGTGTGAAGAACAATACTCGGGAGAAGAAAGGGTCATTTTGAATAAGATAGGTTCAGAGGTATTATGCGAATTAGATAGCTCATCAATTCGAGATGCCCTCAGTATACCAGAGTCTTCCCCCGTAGTGTCAGAGCCCTTCAAGGAAGAGAGAGTGATCACAATCTACAGAGAATGTCCCTCCAAAGTCAAAACCCTATTTCTATAGATCATTATTAAACCCGAATATCATTCTGAGAGTCTGTCGTTACCTATGAATGCAAGCATCATGGTTATTGAGGTCCACTAGGCCTTCTCCATACTTAGACAAATTCTAGGATTGGATAATGACAAGTTTGTGGTAGAAGTCATATTGGGTTTCCTGTTGACCTTTTTTCTTTCAGAGTCCATTTAGTCGGTCTGTATTAGTTTTGAAAAGTTCATCGCTAACAATATGCACCAATAGCTAGTAAATTTAAATTCACTAAGACACTTCAGGTACTACACGCACTTACTAATAATGTCCCTGGGAATGAATAAGACAGATTTCCCTAAAGCTTCATTCATTTCGATTGAATGCAAAAGGATCACAATGCTGATTTTTATAAACAAGATCATGTCTAGAGTTTATAGTTTAATTTTCTGCACTGGCCTGCCAAGGGTTTTGGAAGAAATGAAAATCTCTTTACAACCCAATCCCGAGAACAGGATAGGAGATTGGATGTTTTTCATGCATTCTACTGTAATTTGGGTGTATGGTTATCAAGAAGGACCTTACCTTTTACTTGGCTTCCTAACTCCCACAGTCTTTTCCCTAGAGTTCATCAAACAAAGAATTATTTCATAGATAGAGCACTTTTTGAAAATGCACAAGGCATCTAACTTAAAGTTTCCTTTCCTAGTAGGACCATTTCTGGTAAATACTAGGTCATGTTTGCCTCAGATCCAGGACAAACTCAGTGAATTTGGATTTACACAGTTACAAGGGAGGAAATATGACCCACACCAGGTCATATCTAAAAGAAGACTAATGAGCAGACAAGGCCCCTATGAGCATGAGTGTTACGCCTCTTTCGTCACCTTGGTGAGCAAATAAGAGGTGCTTGCAAGCTTAGTTGGGTCTGCTGAGCAGGACAGCTGTAGAGAAAAGAGTTAGAGAAAGAAAAACAAAACTATAATTAAGAATTAATCTAATAAAAACTAAAATCATAAGCATAGCGACATAAATATAACAAGAACAAAAAGACCCATGTCACCAATGTTTGAGGCTTGATCTATTGATGAAAACAAAGCACCAAGAAGAAAGGGGACTATGAGTCCCTTCTTCCTCCAAGGGAAGGCTCTTGGACCCTCACTAGTAGCTCTTCTTACAACAAAGAAAATGAAAATGGTGATGAAAGAACTCTTTGCAAATCCACCCAATGGTGAGATGGATTGCTCAATGAAATGGTGCCAATGTGTTCTTGTCAAGGATGGAGTCCTTAAAACAATATAGGCAACATAACATTACTTTGAATTCCTTGAAAAAATGAGGTGCATTCATGGCTTTTTATAGCATTGCATTGGGTTATTGTGTAACTGCTTTGTAGTGTGAAAAGAGGCCATTTAGGGCATTATTAGGTCTTTGACCAGCCCACCATTCGGATCCAGCYCGGATTTGGAGGTCAAATCAGCTTGGGAGCTAAACCATAAGTGGTTGGGAGGCCAACCACATTCATAAATGTGTCGTTTAGCAGGTGCGCGGCTTTTTGCGCTAACAACCGCGCATCGTGCACATATGCGCGCTTTCTACGTTCATGTTCTGCGCATGTGCACGCGCGCCCAATGTCTGCAAAGCGCTCTTCAATTTTTCACTACTTTGTATAGTTTTTTCCCTTTTTTGAATGCTGTGAGATTAATTCAGGGCCATGAATGACTTCATTATTGTTTGACGATGTTAAGTTATTGTAACCATGTGCAGATGAAATTTCAATGATAACAGATGCCCCCTGATGGATGAGGTTAGGAGCATACGTATAGCCGAAATCCATCAATATTTATTCTACTGGGAATGTTGTTGTAAGATAGAGCAATAGTGGGATTGTTCAGAGCGATCCGTTGGAGAAAAAAGGAACCAGTAGGACCCGACCTTCTATGAGGTGTGCAAAATAGGAAATTGTGTACAAACGAGGCGGGCATGCCCCATGCTCGTGTCATGTAACTCTAAAAAAATATGACTGAAGTGTTGGTGTAGACAACTGCAGCACCCTCGGGGGCGGTGATGATAAAGGAAGAAGACAATTATGCAAAGAAACATACTCTGAATAATAGGCAATGATCGCGGTAATAAGTATCGGCGATGATGCGGGCATTGA
Source organism: Picea engelmannii (assembly GCA_009831015.1). NCBI lineage: Eukaryota > Viridiplantae > Streptophyta > Pinopsida > Pinales > Pinaceae > Picea > Picea engelmannii. The sequence continues at coordinate 160,128 of ML777875.1, forward strand.
TAGCCCTACCAAGTTCAGAGGTCTTCGGCAAATGATAGAAATAACTGCAATAGTCGCAAAGTAAGACCCACCATAACATGATAAAGTGTTGGCGTCGAATGTTACGGGGTTCAACAACAACAGGGAGCAATGGTGTTTCTCCCTGTGTCATCCAAGATCTCTCATTGGATGGATAATGAGAATCAAGATACTATCCCTCTTCTGGAAAATTGTGCTGATGTCAACAAAAGGGGGACGCAACTCCCAGAAGAAAAGGGCTTTGGGAAATCTACTGAGGTAAGGAAGTGGCAGAGGTACATGGACGAAGTCAAGAAGTGGGAAGACTCAAGACTTCCCTTGGTTGGAGAATGTATGAGATAAAAAGTGGTTGCAACTGTGTAACAAGATCGAGTGGCAGGGGGATGACAAGACTGGTGATAAGTTGTGCCAGAGGCGGGACAAGGTGAACAAATTCAAAGGGTAGAGGTAAGTGACCTGTGGGGTACTCTGAAGATATGGACGATGCCGGCAAGGGTAGATGATAAGTAATGCTCCAACCAAGGGTGACATGGGTTGCGTTTGGCCAAAAAGGAAGGAAGCAAGTCGCCAAAGGTGATGACAAAAAGATAAGGTAATGATTGGAAATAAAGGCGTTTGTACAATAAATAATGAATAATTTGGGGAGAAATGTACAAATACAGAAACGGGTGCCCCAGTGTGATATGGGTGGCCCATGGAGGGAAGAATTTTCTTGGAAAACTGATGAAGGGTGGGGGGCCCATTGGTGAGTTTCTGTATGAGGTAGGTGAAATGATGGTAGGTTCGCAGAGGGGCAAACTGATTATGGAGGAAATGGAGGGTTCCTGATACTGCGGAGGTGCAGGTAAGAAAATATAGCTGTAAAGAGATAATCTGGGAGTTCGGGTGGGAAAGCTAGCAAAATGAGGAGAAGGAGTATGTGGCTGATTCGCGACATGATGAAAGACTATCAGGACTCCCATCCCTAAAGGGTGATGAAAAACAACATGAGTGTCAAAAAGTGGCAAAAGGTGCTATGAATGGGACAACTCATGTGGGTAAGAATGCTACCGGGTAACAATACCGAAGATGCAAAATGGAGGCGTGGGTACTGCAGAGCCGGGAATGGGGATCCTAGAGGCCAATATCAGAGGGTATGACTGGAAATGTAAAATGCGATACAACGGGAAAGACTACATGCCAGTGTTGAGTATATACCTGAAGGGGTTGTGTCGATGTATGATGATCAAATACCTGCAAACATGAAAACCAAATACCCAACGTGAACAATATCTGAAAAGAATCGAAGATATGAGCATGTATTGAGTGATAAGCGTGAAATATGTGCATGCGTACCTGACCATGGATAAAAAAGGTGCCCCGGGGGCTCAGGATGAAAAGAGGCCCAGGAACTGTTGTGATGTAGGTGATGGGATGCTGATCCTGTGGCTGAAGATGGTTTGAAAAATGGACACCTTGGGCTCCTGGAATGGTGAGTGGAAGTTTGGCAAAAGGCCTATATATAGTTGTAGGGCCCACATTGCCACCTCATTTGTACCTACTGCAATAGTGACTGGACGAGCAGTTTTGAAAGGAGATTGGGAGATTCGGGGAGGACGAGGTAGCCGATTGAGGATCTGCGAGTATCAGGTTAGTGGTCTGATCATCCTGCATAGAAATAGGTTTTCAATTTTTGGGCAGGGGCTGTACGGAGGGCCATACAGGGGTATTTAGGGGGTGTGGGCCCCACATGCACAGGCGATTCGGTGATAAGTGCGCATACGTGCGCGCCTGCCCACCTGATATACGTGCATGGGAGCATGGTAGAGGGGATTTATGGCACGCTCGAAGGGCGCATCTGTGAGTTGAATAGGCGTGCACTCGTGCACGCCTGTGGGTTGAACAGTCACGCACCTCGGCGCACCTGTATGGTGAACAGGCGTGCATAGGGGCACGCCTATGATACAAACAGGTGTGCATTGATGCGCACCTGTGTAGTGAATAGGCGCGCATGAGTGCATGTATGTGTAGTGAACAGGCGCGCATGAGTGCGCGCCTGTGTAGTGAACAGGTGTGCATGTGTGCGCGCCTGGGGGTAACAAAACCGTGCCTAGGAGGCAAGGTTGAGGTGTAAAAGAAATGAGTCTTTTGATTTTTGGATGGTTGCTTGAGCTGACATAGGGCTCTATGTTGTCTGCAGGTGGATGGCGGTGATGATGCCAGTGCGGTGGTGAGAGTGAGACTGGGCCCAGTTACAAGATGTCGTGGCCATTGAGGAGCCCGATGTTCGTGTGACTTTGGCAACCTGTGGGTTGTTAAAGTTCTTTGAGTGCCCATTGATATAGGCACAGGAGTATCTATTACAGTTCCTGATCCATATGTGGAGTCTGGAGTTGCACTGCTTCCTCGTGTGAGGAGAGCAGATCCCCTTCACTGCGGTGGAGGATGTATATTTTTTCACTGGGCTCCCCTTTCAAGGAACGCCCCTACCGGCGGAGCCGGTGCTACCTTGGACTACTTTTCTCACCAATATTGGCCAGAGATATTGTTCAGGTCAGAACTTTATGTCCGGGACGGTGGTGAGTATATCGGCTATAGATTCCCTGGCGCATCGATGTATAGCAGCGATGATTGTGCGGGTATATGGGTCACTGGCGACCCAGCGGATTAGTGGTGGCCAGCTACTGGTGCTGGAGAGAGTGTTGGCTGGAAAGCGTTTCTCTTGGGGGCTGACGCTGCATGCATGGATGGTGGCGCAGTTGGACCACTGTCGGTCCACTGGTGCAGGGGAGTTTGCATTCGGGTCCATCCTAGTGGTCTGGTTTCTAGAGAGGGTGTCAATGTTGCGCCCGAGGATCCTACTGGAGGTGTCGGGGGCGCGAGAGCCGCGGTTGAGGTGGTGGTCAACATTTTTTCTTCGTCATGGTGGTGGCGAAGGTGGCCACTTCTTTTCGGCAGAGGAGGCATAGGTATGGCGGCATATGCCGCAGGTGATACTTCGGTACCCCTATGCTGGGGTGGACTTCTGGGGTGACCCGGACATGGTGCTACCTCCAGGGGAGGTGTTTGACCATCAAGGTATGTTTAGTATTGGTGTGCACATTTTTTTTTATTTTGTTTTTTGAGATAGCAATCCATATGTATATGATATAGATGTTGATACTATCTGTTGTTTTGTTTGCATGTGCAGATGTGGCACCTCGCGGGCGCGAGGTGGAGATGCAGAGATTGTCGGCTCGTTGGGAGCTGGAGAGACTACCACAGGGAGAGAGACGTCAGTGGGAGGATGTCGCGGGGCGCTCAGCTAAGCCAGAGAGGGCAGCGAGGAGGCGTCGGTTCAATGACCCTGGTGCGGGGCCATCACACACTCCTCCAGCGGCAGCCGAAGTGGATTTTGATGATATACGTCGCGTCTGGAGACGGTTTTGCAGGATGTGCCTGAGGGCATGTGGACGTGCATCTAGGATGAGAGTTTCCTAGAGAAGTGTGTGGGGGTACCGCCACCATGGCGGTCCATAGTGCAACGAGCAGCAGTGCTGGCTGTTATGACGAGTGGACGCCTGCCGCCGGGGCAGGAGGGTCCTGTAGGGGGTGGACCACCACCACCTGGGGCAGGTAGTGGTGGGTCGCCACCGCCTGAGGGAGGAGCAGGTGGTGGTGCGATAGAGGCACCATGAGTGGTGCATGATGTATATCTTCTTTTATTGTATATAGGCTGGTGAGCCCATTTTTTGTACCGAGGTGCTACATTGGCCTGCGGATACATGTATTTTTGTATGTAAACATTTGGATGGCCTGATGGGCTTTTATATACATGAGTATACATACTTGAGATCCTGATGTTGTCTACATGTTTTTTGATGATTTTTTGAGTACGTCCATGCTATATATATGTTGTGACAAGTTTTTTGATATGTTTATGTATGTGTAGCTTGATGTGATATATGCCAATCTAACACAATATTAGCTAGGGTATCTGTGATTTGATTCAATTGTCTTGGAATATGTGTAAATGTAATGGAATCAAAATGTCGAGATAACAGTCTAACCTGTAGGTATTTGTGAAAGAGGCATGGATCGTGTACGCGGTACACATTGTTGAGATGAAGAACAACTAGTTGAGAGTCGAGGAAGATGCTAAGGTGATGAATATGATCATGCTGGGCGTCGGCCAGGAGGCTAATGACAGCAGTGTATTCGGCTTGGTTGTTGGTTGCTGACCCCAAACATATTCCGCTTGAATGGAGCATTTCATGTGAGGGGGTGTAGAGAGCCCAAGAAGCCGAAATGAGATTTTGTGTCCAACGGCTGTCATCGTCGGCGTAACTGATGTGGTAGGTTGGTGGAGGAAGCATCTGTCAATAGCATAAAGGATAGTTTAGACATGAGGGAAGAAGAAAAAAGATTAAAAATGCTAGAAAAGAGATAACCTAAAGTAGAATGACTACTTTTAAGCATAAAATTTCTTGAGATACAACCCGTTGACAGGTTCTTTGAGAGAGAGGCCTTTGGGAGAGGCCAGGATATATGCACCTTTGGTGAGGCAATGTTGAATGATGTATGGGCCATGCCAGAGTGATTCGAATTTGCCATGGCCGAAGGTATCATGAGCGATATCGTAAGCCAGGGCGAGGTCGCCTTCGCGGAATGATCGAAGGTTGACATGGAGATCAAAGGTAGCCTTGGATCATTTTTTAGCTGCCTCATTGTTCTGTAAGGAAGATCAATGATCTTCATCCAGAGACTCCAAGTTCAGCAAGCGCTGCTCCATTGGAGCAGTGTCACGTAATAGCTCAATTGTGGTGCGTAAGGTGGGAATTTCACACTCGATGGGAAGAGTTGCCTTGACCCCATGGACTAAATGAAATGGTGTGAAACCAGTAGCGGTTTTCACAGCCGTTCGGTAAGCCCATAGCGCAGAAAATAGCATATGATGCCAATTGGTTTTATGTTTATTAACCATGCGCTATAACATGGTCTTGAGGACTTTGTTAACTGCCTCGACCTATCCGTTTGACTGAGGGTAATATGGTGAGGCAAACTCATGAGAGAAGCCTAACTGATATGAGAGGTCGATGAAGATCTCATTCTTGAAGTGTTTCCCATGGTCGGAAACGAGTTGGAGGGGTACTCCAAAGCTGGATATGACGTAGTTAAAGAAAAAATGCACTGCAATGTCAGCGGTATTGTTGAAAGTGGGCATAGCTTCGGCCCATTTGGTGAAGTAGTCAACGACGACAACGATGTATTTGTGACCATTGTTGGAGGGTGGATTACAAGTCATAAAGTCGATGCCCCATTTGCAAAAAGGGTCAGCTGTAATGACAGGGTGGAGAAGAGCGGGGGGAGCCCGGGCTTTGTTGGCATAAAGCTAACATTGCTCACATCGTTTCACGGCATGAATGCAATCATCAAACAAGGTAGGCCAAAAGTAACCGGATCGGATAATATTTTGAACAGTGGATATACCCGAAAGATGACCCCCACATGCGCCGTTGTGGCAGTCGTTTAAGACTCTATCGGCCTCGTCAATAGTCAGACACCGACGAAGAATGGTGTCGACGCCCCACCGATATAGGATGTCTCCGATGAGGAGGTAGCGGGGGGCCTGATGGTGAATACGTCGACGATCATCTCGTGAAAGGTGGTTACCGAACTTTCGAGTTTGGAGGTAGACGAGGAGTTCGTCGTACCAAGGATCATCCGAAGTAATGTAAAAGAGATGTTCGCCTGGAAAGTCGGTGTTGACGGGGGTGCTAGTGGTGTCTGAGGGAAGGGCCATGACAAGTTCGGTGAGAACGATGGCCTTCTTACTCTTAGGTGTTGAGAAATCGAGGTCGTACTCCTAAAGGATAACGACCCATCGAGCGAATTTGTCGTTAACTTGCCTATGGTGGAGCAAGTACTGCATAGGGTTGGAATCTACGACGACCTTTGTGGTGCAAAGCAGAATGTAATGGCACAGTTTCTGGACTGCGAGGACAACTGCAAGAGCAAGTTTATATTTGTGTTTATACTTCAAGGGCGACCCTGAGAGATTTTTACTAACGTAATAAATGACATGTTCACAATTTTCATCTCCGAGCTAGACGAGGACGCCGGCTACTGATACAGCTGATGCTGATACGTAGAGGATATAATTGCGATTATAGTCAGGTGCACTAATTAAAGGTGCATTTGAAAGCGCTGCTTTAAGATCATCAAATGACTGTTGGGCGTGGTCGTCCCAGTGAAATGGGATGTTGTGACATAGTAAGTGAAGGAAGCCGTGTGCGCATATGGCATAATCCGGGACAAAGCGTCTAAGAAAGTTAGCTTTGCCCTGAAGACTCTGAAATTTCCGTAAATTCCAAGGAGGTGGAATTTCGGTGATAGATTGGACTTTGAGGGGGTCCACGGTAATACCGCTTTGGGAAGCAATAAAACCAAGGAGGCGCTTGGCGGTGACACAGAACACACACTTGAGAGGATTCAAGCGGATGTTGTACTGACAACACCATTGAAAGATGATTCGTAAATCATCGAGATGCTGGGTGCATTTCTTGGATCAAGCTGTGAGGTCGTCCAAGTAGGCGAGGATGATTTTAGCTAGATCGTGGAAGATGTATGTCATCGCCTGATGGAAAGTTGCACTAGCATTTTTTAAGCCAAAAGGCATGACACGATATGCAAAGGTACCCCACAGGGTAGTGAATGCGGTTTTATACTAATCGGCTGGGTGGATTTGAATTTGGTTATATCCAGAGAATCCGTCCATAAAGGAGAGAGCCTTGTGGTCAGCGCAGCCATCGATAATTTGATCGATGAAAGGTGTTGGAAAGTTGTCTTTTGGACATGCGTTATTGAGATCGCGAAATTCTGTGCAAACACGGATAGTGCCCTGTTTTTTTTCGACGGGTACAGGGTTGGAAACCCATGAGGTATAAGCGATGGGGTAAATAAACCCGTCAGTGCGTAATTTGTCAATTTCGACTTTGATAGCCGCGGATTTGGATGGGTGTAGCGGTTGCTGTTTCTGGCGAATTGGTGTGATGTCGGGCCAGGTATCGATGCGGTGTTCGACAATAGAGGGATCGAGGCCAGGCATTTCCGTGTATGACCAGGCGAAAATATCCCTATATTCCTAGAAGAGAGATTTATATGTGGCGATTTCCTGAGGAGTGCAAGCAGCTCCAATGGTGATTTATTCGACGATGCCATGTTTAATGGAAATGTTGATTTTGATGGTGGGGGAAATCTTGGCCATGTTTCCTTCCTCAAATGCATCAAGAGCAGGAATGGGATTATTGAACCAATCGATAGGCCCTGATGGGATAAAATCCTTGGTTTCGATTGTGTAGATGGGGTTTTGGTTAGGAGGCATGGGGGCTTCCTATGGAGAGAAGAGTGCGCGGTGATGTAGCGCATCCCAGGGAGAGTGTGGGCAGTTTAGCTCTTTGAGTATTTCCTCGTCGCTTTGGAAATGGCGGGAATACAAGGGGTCGTGAGGAGTGATCTCGGTGACAGTGTGGTTGCCCCCTGATGAAGAAGCAGGGAGAACAATGCTAGGAGATGGGGAGGGTTCACTCGACATAAACCATATATTGAAGTACTGAGGGGTACCTATGGTGGTCGGGTGGAGAGTGTCCGTAGGGGAATGAGCAGGAGAGTTGGGGGGGTTGTGGGGTAAATCCTCAGAGATGTCATCTAAGAACCATGGAGGCGTTGGGAGTGCCTCGGGCTTAGGAGAAATGACATGAAGATCCTCCAATGACGAGGTAATGTCACTTATCGCCTCTGCGGGTCGGTGAAGCAGGGTCAATTGACGTTGCCTGTGTTCAAGGATCATAGGACATTGGTATGTAAAATGGCCTAATGAATTGCAGAGAGAGAAAGGGCATCTCATACGTTCATTGACTGAAGTGGTGACATAATGAATGTCATTGATAGTTGTTGAAGAGGACGTAGCAGGACTGGGGTTGTTCTGGAAGTTCTGGCGTATGGTGGCTAATGTCTGCCAAAAGCGTGGCAGTGATAGGCAATGATGGGTATAATGGCCATACTCTGAACATATAGCACAAGCGTATTTGGTCCTCAACCCTTTACTACTAGAGGGGTGGGTGTTTTTGGTGGGACTAGTAGTAGTGGCGGGTGCTGTGGGAGTTTGATTGAGGGGGATTAACTTTCGTAATTTAGGTAGTGATGGACAATTGTTAGTTTGGTGGCCCTCTTTCTCACATAGTGTGCAAGGTGGTGGGATGCGTGGAGGAAGTGGAACGGTGGGCTCTTTCTTATTTCTGCTGCCCCCTGCTGTAGCAGGGAGGTTAGTGAGTGGGGGGGTGGTGGGGGTAAGGATGGGAATCATCATGGGGATTCCTTCCTGTGGGGGAAGGGATGGTCAAGGGACCATCTCAGGTGGGTGTAAATACCACACTGGGATTGCTAACACCATATTAGGTAGTGTGAGTGTTGCGGCTACCTGAAAAGCTTCTATACCTGGTGGAGGGTAAAATAAGGGAATTTGAGTGAGGGGTTGGGGGACTATCTCCCAAACGGGACTATGCCCCTGAGGGGATGTGGATTCGTAGACTATTGAGGTCGACGAGTGCACAGGAGGTTCCAGCGGGAGTGGTTCTGCGATTGTGGGGACGTCAGGAATGACTGAAGCCTCCTGAGGAGGACGAGCATCCTCTATGTGAGTTCCGTTAGATGAGATGACGCATACTTGATTAGCAGGATGAAGGAGTGGTGGTGCTCCATGGTACGTCCCTAACAAGGATGGATCTTTAAAAATCCCAGGACCCATCTCGACGAGTGGATATGCGTCTTAGTTTGTGTGGATGAGGGGAAGAATGTTATCGAGGTTGGTAGATGGGTTAGGCTCATAATGTGAGACTAGGTTGATGGTCACAATCTTCCCATTGTGGGGGAACATCATTGTCCAAAAGACGGAAGATGCCACTGCCTTCATAGAATACATGTAGCTACGAACAAACAAGATATTATAATCGAGTGGGGCATCGATTACTTCGATGTCGATGAGAATAGTCTTGCCCCCGAGTTCGACGTGGACATTTTGGAAGAGCCCTTCAGGAGAGGATGGTCGTCCATCATAAGCTCATAATGTGATGGCAGAGGGTATTAGTTCCGGGGAACCAAGTTTCTGCCATACTGTTTTGGACATGATGCACGCAGATGCACCTTCATCGATGATACACCGATGAACTGTGATGTTCCGTATTTTCAGTAGTATTTGAAAAGCGATCAAGGCAGGAAGACGAGGTTCTCCGCTATCAATATCAAAGGTGATGAGTCGGGTATCTGCAGGGTCGACTACCCCCAAGGCGGAAAGTAGTGATTTCTGCTGAGTAGGACAAGTCTGGAGGACTTCCAAGACTAACATGGCAGCCGGGGATTGCGCTAAGTCATCTACCAAACTATAGTTATGAGCTGCCCTAGCCTGTGGGTTGTGGACATTCCGACGCAATGGGATGCGAGGGATGCGAAGTGGTGGTTCAGCGGAAGGGCGAGGGATCACCAATGGGGGTCCCGTTGGTGTAGGGTTTGTCTCTGGAGTGATGGGAGGAGACTCAGCGGGTGCATGATACTGACGATTATGCGTTTGCAGAAGGATTTATGCCTCACTGGTGAGGAGAATTGTACGCTCTGCTAGATTGTTTGGGTTGAGGTATTGTCCCACCTAAGGTGGGGGATGCTGTGTGTCCTGTTGGGTGTTTATCACACCTTGATGTGGAATAGGATTTTGAAGCACGGCGGGAGGGGGTTGTTGCACATATTTTTGTGGTGCTTGCTGAGGGGCAAGTTGTGCAGGAGAACGGGGAAGACTACCAGAGTCTTTTAACCATTTGAAATCAGTGATCTGGGGGAAACGGTGAGTGTAATGACTGAACTCACCACAAAGGGCACAAGGGAAGATGGTTTTAACATTATTTCACCCTTGGCGTTTGTTATTATTGCCCCCTTGGGGGTTTTGGTTCCCTTGGTTCTGGTTGCCCCCAGTGGGTTGGTGTTGTGGGGGTTGATTCCCGCCTTGACATGGGTTGTTGTTATTCCTGTTCCATCCTTTCTTCTTGGCATTGTTCGATGGATGAGTTGGGTTGGTTGTATTCAACTGTTCAAAACTTTGGTATTGTTGAGCAGCAGAAGGTTGAACAAAATTTACCCCCACATGAGGATGTGGGGGAGCCATGGGTTGTGGAGGACCAGGAAATGGGAAGTATGGATTTTGTGGTGGTACCGATCCATAAGGTACATAGGAAGGCGTAGTGATTTCACTAGTGCTATAAGCTGATGTTGAGGGAGTACCACTATTTGTGGGAATAGGTGGATGTATGGGAGGTGCCAACGGTGGTCCACTGATGGGTGGAGGTATAGCAACAGGGTATGGTTGTTGATAAGGAGGTGGGGGGTAATAAGGAGTGCCCCCATATGCTGGCGGGCATTGAGGTGTTCCATACATCGGTGGTGGTTGGGGTTGTGGACCATGGTGTGTGGTGGCACCTATTAGTCCGTCCGCTGAGTGAGACATCCCAGGTTTGTCTTAGCCAAATGGCACAGGTTTTGGAAGATCAGGAAGTACCGTGTATAAGTATCCTGACTGTGCATAGATGAGTTCATAATGTTGGGCCTTACTAATGGATTCCTCTTCGGATTGAGGGAAGGTGGAAGCTACATCCTTTCCAAGGAGAGAGACAAGTGATCTAAGAAACCAGTCGAGACACTGTTGCTTGGTGGTTTCCGCTTTGCACAAACTACGTCGCCTATGCCACTCATGAATGTGGTCAGCGATGTGTGTGGCTGAGGTTTGTTTGAAGTTATAAAGTAGTTCTAGACCATTGTCGTGGCGGATGGGTAATTGGAAAAAGGTCAAAAATGCTTTGGCCAATGACTCAAAGGTTGCATGGGACCCCGATTTTTCTTCAACATACCATTTAGCCGATGGGCCAGTGAGTGTGTGTTGAAATAATCGCAGTCTAATGGAATCATCCATAATGTTGTTGGAGGAGCACCATAGGTGAAAGGTCATGACATGGTTGGCAGGGTCATCACCTTCCTTTCCTTCAAACTTGGGTATGTCTGAAGGGAGTTTGGTTGGCATTGCAGGCCATGTGGGATCATGCTATATAGGATCATTGGTAAGTTTGGTGAGATACGGTATGTTGAGAGAGGCCAAATATGGCATTTGTAGTGGGGGAGGAGGGTTAGCTCCGGCCATAGTGTGTTGTGAACCTGACCCTTGATAGGGACTAGGTGGGTTGGTGCTCCCTCCTTGAGAGGAAGTGGGTCTCCCGCTTCCGTGTAAGGGAGAGCAAGTGAACGGATGACCTTGGGAAGTTGACCCAAGTAATGTAGAACCAAGCAAAGTTGATCCTAAGATAGTAGCACTCACAGGAGTGTGTGAAGGGGGTGCCGATGAGTGGGCACGACCAGATACTCCCCCTAAGATAGGAGGGAGGTTGAGCAAGCATCGTGAACGACGGGGGTTCTGTGGTTCCCCTATGATGTCAGACTAGCTGTGTGAATATGTGCAAAAAGTGGTGAGAGAAATATAGAAACAAGAGCCTTTGCGTTGAATGTTTACACAATATATATATCCAAATCAAACTGTAATCAGATGTGCATCATACATAAAGTGAGAAAGAAGCATATATGTGGGTAAATGGGTTTTGTCCGCATGGGGAAAAAAGAAAGCAAATGCTCGTGTCCTAGAAGATGTAACGTCCTTCCTCTCAAATAGCACTAGACCTTCTAATAGTACTCAACAGTGGGGTCTGAAGTCACGGGAAGAGAAACTAGTGAAGGATGAAATAATTGGTTATAATGAGGGGTAAAGGGGGCATATCCCGAAAGAGATGGCGATATTTCCCAATAGCCACACAAAATCCAATCAAGGTGCAATTGCAGCCCACAATTGCCACCTGGGTA
>ML777875.1:178564-268468 GCA_009831015.1 Picea engelmannii
AATTGAAGCTGGAAAAGATACACACTAGCCAGAATCCTGCAGACATGTTAACAAAGGGAGTAACCAGGGAGAAACTGAGTTCTTGCTCAGTTTCAGTTGGTCTTCAAGAATGAATATGAAAATGAGAAATTTGCCAGGTCCAATAAGGTTCAAAGTCCAGCATATACAGCAGCGGTGGAGTTGTTGAGATCAATCTCCAAGTGGGAAATTGTTGGTTGTGGAGCCTGATTATCTTCCTGATTTATAGGTCTTTTACTTTCAGCCATGTTTATACCCCATGAAGTATTTACACCCCAGAAGTATGTACACTCTTCCATGCGGGGGAGTGCAGAGGGGGGGTACTCCCTCTGCGGGGTCCGGGGGGGCTATCCCCCCGGCTCGGGGATCTGGGGGCAAGCGGGCCCCCAGCAGGGGTTCGGGGGTGAAGCCCCCGAAGAAAAAATTGCCTTGTAAAAGTATATTGTAATTTCATTATAAGGTCGCAAATCTAATGGTAGAGATTATGTTAGGGTTTTTTTCCCTAGAAGGCAACCCTCTTTTATGAGGGAAATGTATCGCGGCTATGGATGGTGGTGAATATTGTATTCTGAGAGAGGAGACTATGAGAGAAAGAAGAGGAAGTTACAGTGGGTTTTGTTGTAGGTTGTATCCCTTCATTTGTTGGATAATAATAAAGGAAGGACCTGGCAATTTCTCTAGTGGACGTAGCCCACACTGGGTGAACCACGTAAATCTGTGTCTCTCTTGTATTGTGTGTCTTCTGTGTTTTGTTTCTTCATTTGTTTTATTTTATTGCTCCACGGTCCTGTTTTTTCTAACACCAGGTTAGTGTCAGGAGTAAATTACTTTAAACCTTAGTTAAGCACTATCGTGATTTCGCGACTCGACGATCGCTCTCCCAAAAAGAAGTACCTTCATAGCTCCGAGTCATGAAGTCACAATATTCATTAATTAAACATGGGTTAATTAGGAGCTTAAGTCAAATCACGAGTAATCAACCAAATCACATCATCGCAATTTCGGGTTTTGGGGGCTCAAAGGGTAGGAGTGAAATCTTTCGATACAGCGAACGTCGAAGAAAGGGGATTAAAGAATAAAATGCACTTAATTAAAGGAACTAAACTGGACTAATCAATGCATTAAACAACCTTTAACACACACCATCTATGGAGTAAGTTTTAAATGTTTTTGCGTTTTTTCATGTTACGACTCGTCAAGCATTTATGGAATTTATTTGAATTGCAGTGAGGTGACAGATAGTAGGATCTTGTTTTTACTTCTAAATCTTTCTATTAAGTTATTTGACCGTTCTGTTGGAAAGGACACCAGGGGTTTAAATGACCAAGATAGAGAGTTGTTCCTTCATTATTTCAGTTCTCATTTCTATTTGCACGCAGAGCCATTTTACCAGGATAACCACTGTTTGTGATTTTCATATTTTTTTGACAGGTGGTCCAGTTGCAGGTTTCTCTATCATGGCTCCACAAAAAATTCCCAAGTCAACTGCTAAGAGTTCAGGTCAGGGTTCAGACGTTGTTTCCGATACCTCGCCCCAAAGTATTAATTCTATCAAGACATGGTCATACGTTTCCAACATTCTGCAATCCGAGTCGATAAATTGTTCGAATGATTCTAGTGACAACGAGAAGGATGATTTATCAACCAAATACAAAATCATCACTCAAGAAGAGATGCACAAAATAGCGGTGAGGCCCAAGCTTCTTCCTTATTGTGATATGATCAAGTGGGCGCTCGACCATGTGCACATCCCGACCAGGACGATTATCAACGAACAGAAGGTGACGATTGGTACTTTTAGGCCAGAACATTTGCAAGCAATGTATAAATTGTCACCCACACCGAACCTTACTCACAATGCCAAATTTCAAAAAGGTTTCAAGAAGAAGGAGTGCGAGTAGTATGCAAAAATTTTATCCGATCTAATCAAAGATTGGGTCTCACACCCCATGAAATTCAAAGCTGACACTAACGGGATCTATTCAATCTCTTCCTTGGAGACACAGTTCAAGTACATAGCAATGATGACCTACAAGTTGTATGGGAAGGAAGACACTACCCATTTTTTCCTCCCATGGGTGCCACTCATTCATACAGTCGTTGAGGGTTTCTCCTTCTACTGGTCCAAAATGTTGTTCGACAGTCTGACCAGTCGAATTACTAAATATTGAACACAGAGGGAAAGTAAGAAAGTAGTTTTGTTATTTATGTCTACTTTCATCATGGATGTCATCTTCTTCATGACACCCTTCCCACTAATGAACTGAAGCTGGGCTCCATCTAATACAGATCCTATTCATGTCTACCACTCGAAGCTTTGGGAGGATGAGGCCAAAGAATTCATCTACAAGATATTCAACTGGGTAATGGTGCCATTGCATGTTGCCATATTTGGCTAGCCGCCTCCCAAGATTTCAAATAGCGTCGCGACCAACCTAAGTAGTGTGGTATATTGGTAACTAGAGGTGAAATTTTCATGTATCAGGGTTTTCGGCACCTCTCTTCCTCCATATTCTCTACCACTATTCTTTGCAGATAAGCTATTATGTCGCGAGATCGCCAGACAGACTGTGCTCGGCGGAAATTATCCAAACGTAGGTAAGCCAGCAGGGGCAACAAATTATAGAATTACAATCAAAGTTGGATGTTGCCGAGAGTCGGGTTTTAGACATAAAAAAATTCAGATCCCAAGCCGCCGAAATCCAACAAAAGATATTAACAACTCAACAAGACTTGCTTGTAAAGGTAGGAACCATTCAGAACCACTTTCAGATGATAGATCAAGGGTTAGAAAGTATTGCCTTGAGGGAAAAAGAAGTCGGGGCAGCTCAAGTTGCTTTCCAAGATGTTGTTATAACTACGGCGAAGATAGAGATGGTCGATAGCTCAAAATTATCCATCGCAGAACAAACTAGAGGGAATATATTGTTGAAGTCCTGGGAGCAGAATAAATAAGAAAGAAAGGGGAGAGCTAATGAAGTGATGAATTCTTGTGAGGAAATGTTATCTTTGATAAGTAAAAGTTTGCTAGACCTTGATAAGGAAAGCAGTACTAGGACGCTGGGAAAAATCAGTATAGATAAGCACCTGTTGTACATTAAAGAAAATGTGGAGAAAGAGAAAGCGGAGATATCCCAAATAAGACAGGTCTATATGGCCCAAGTGGACAAATGGCTAGTGCAGCCAAGTTTACAATTATGCTCTATCATCACAGAAGACCGACAAGTAGGGAAAAGGTTGCCACGACTGGCAAAGAGTTGTTACACCTTTGAAGCAAGCAACCAAGTAGAGCCTTTTAGGTTGATAGCCCAGTTGGTGGAGAGGTATGTCATTTGCATCGAGCAGGCGAAGGGGCAGGTTTCTAGTGCTAAATAATGACAAATGTCAACCTGTTCTATTTCTAGAGCCACAAGGGTAGAGAAAGGAAGGTGCTTCTCCCTTACAAGGGAAGACAAAGATGAGAAGATGAAACGCTCCAATTTTCCATTTGTAATTGACAGTTTTCTAGAACGATCAATTCTAGATGTTCATAAGTTTGTTTAAATAAAGAAAAGATTGTAATAGAAAAGGCTTTTAGGCCAGTGGTAGATTGTAATAGAGAAATTTCTTTTAAGCCATGATTAATACAAAGCAAATTGAAGACTCCATATTTCGTCAAGATTGAGTTATGTGTTTTTCCTCTGTATTTCACGCTTCATGTCATTATATATATATATATATATATATATATATATATATATATATATATATATATATATATATATATATATATATATATATATGATGAATGTTTTAGCTGCAATTTAGTATAACTTCTATTATGGTGATTAGGTTATAGGTATCTAGTTATTTACAATTTTTCCTCTGTATCGGATACTAGCGGGTACAATACCTGTGAATTATTTAGATCTCTACATTATATGCTTTCATCAAGGTATTCATGTCTTTTCTTCTTCTGCCACAACATGGGATTCCTATGAAATTGATGCCCCAGATTGTTGACAGTTCTATGTTTTCACACTCAGTTTCAAGATTTTAAACTCAGTTACGGAAAACGACCTTCGTTTTCGTTAAACCCTTCGATTGGCTTCATTGAAATTTCCCTATATAATCTAAAGTTGAGATAAGCACTTTAAAGCATCCACCTTCTTTTAAAGCTTCGTTCTCCCTGTGATTGTACCCATCATAAGATAGCCTAGCATCGAACCTGGTCTATCAGATCAAACCAACATCGCTTTGAATCATTTTGATACCATACTCAAGACTGCCACCACCCAGACAAAGCTCGAACGTTCATGGGCCGCCATCGAGTGGGATATCAGCATTTAAGAATATTTGGAAGCTAGACAAAGAAAATTTAGAGATCGGCCATAGCTTCACCCCCCCAAGTTGTTTCTTCCCCTTCCTTTTCCTTCACTCTTTTTAGATGCTTAGACTTTATAATTTATATCCTTAAGTGTAGACTCAGGAACAACATATTTTTGGCACCGCTGCCGGGGACAGAGAATCGAAGTCACTTTCCCCTGAGAAAATGACATTTTCGATTTTCATTTTTTTATAGTGAACAAAGAGTGAACACCATGTTAAGGATAAAAATTCACCATTCACTTGGCAACTCCACTCTTAAGTAAGTTGGCGTCCTTTCAGAAGAACACCAGACAAAACCCAAATGCCAAACAAACAGTGCCAATTTTCGACCCTAAAAAAATACTAACAACAAGAGGTATTTTTAAACAAAACGTGGTTGCATATCAACCCAAGTCCAATCAGTCTAAATATAATACATTTTTCGAACCTTGATCCTTGCGAGAACTTCCTCTTAGGAAAATATCGGGCAGTGCCATCAAAACCAAGATTTCTCTGACTACCTGTTATGTTATGAGGGGCGACACACCTGCCTCAAAGCTCATCCCTATCGATATCTCATCGACTCTCAATATAAACCCCTCTGTCACTCAAGGCCTAGAAGAAGTTTCCACGTACATGGATTCGATACCAGTGGGTTCTCCCATTTACATATCTTGCAAGTCGGAGGAGCCAAGTTTACGTATACCTTCTTCTCCTTTTTCATATTTCGCCTCCCCTGGTAAAAAGTTTCCCAATTTCTCCCCTTTCCACCCCGAGGAAGCCAGAGAGTCGCTTTACATCTTCGCCAACCCTCTTTATAACACATTGATTTCCTCTCCTTATCCATGGCCGTCACTGGAGGAGGAGCAAGGGGAATAGGAGGTCAAGGCCAGCAACCGCCTCCCAGGGTTTTCACCAAAGTAAACTCTAGATATGCCCCCTTGGTCCTTCCTGCACCTCTCCATGATTTACCCGAAAACTATATGAAAAACTTACCCAAGTTCACAAGAGAAGGGGATCTAACTGCAGCCGAGCATATCAATTTTTTTTATCAATTTGCTGATATTCTAGGTCTCAAGCATGAGGACGTGTATTCCCAATTGTTTGTCCAAACCTTCGAAGGATAGGTAAGAACTTGGTTTTGAAGCCTGCCCCCAGGTTCAATCATATCCTACGATGCACTAGAATACCTCTTTCTCAAACAATGGGGCGAAAGAAAGGATCATTTATACTATTTGACTGAGTTTGGGTCTTTAAAGTAAAAGGGATTTGAAACTGTTGTGGAATTTATCCAAAGGTTTAACAAGTTGTATAATAAGATCCCTATTGAAGTTAAACTGTCTCAACCCGCCACCAAAGTAACTTTCGCAGGAGCTTTTGAACCTGATTTCTCTCTACTATTAGGAGAAAGGAGAGGGGCTAACCTAACCCGAATGCAGGATGACGTTGTGGAAATTGAGACAAACATGATGGCTTTGGGTAAATTAAAAATGAAAATTAAGACGGGAAACAGGGAAACTAGACATATTAGAGAACAAGCAGGTCCCTATGGATTTGGAAGATCCTCAGATGACAAAATGGATGACATGGCTAGGATAATAAAAGAAGTATCAAACAAAATCTCGAGAATGGAGCTAGATCAATCCAAATTTGATCAATTCATTAAGAGAGAATTCAGGAGAAATCCCAATCCTCAATTCCAACCAAGACAAATTAAAAATGAAGACCAAAAGATCCAAGCACCTATGAAAAATGAAAATTTTATAGGGGGAAATGATATGCAAGAGTTCGAA
This sequence comes from Picea engelmannii, assembly GCA_009831015.1. Classification (NCBI taxonomy): domain Eukaryota; kingdom Viridiplantae; phylum Streptophyta; class Pinopsida; order Pinales; family Pinaceae; genus Picea; species Picea engelmannii. The sequence continues at coordinate 184,723 of ML777875.1, forward strand.
GACTTGGAAGAAGATGTAAACAACTTAGGCGACGATTGTGTACAACCTCACTTGACCAAAGAAGATTATGAGAAGTCCGTGAACACGGAACAATCATCGTTCGAAGACAAAAATGACGATGATGATTTCTCTTATCAAGGAATGGCCGACACCATAATGGTTGAACTCCAACACAAGTACAATCTGAGGCCCGGAAACAAACCTGTGTCAACTGCGCAACCCAAGAAAATTTTTCCTAGGGGTGAAATATACGAGCCCGTCCAGAAAGAGACCGAGATGCAAAATAACATAGGGGTAGATTCACAGAATACCAACGTAAAAGGGGCCGAAGCCCAAGCGAGAAAAAATAAGGCAACTAAAACTCGGGCACCCAAAACTAGAAACAATGAAATTAAAATAGTTCTACTAAATAAAATGTATAGGAAGGAGTCTGAGGTTTCAGCCAAGGAAATGGATAAAATTGCAGGAGTTTTCTGCTTAGAAAACGAGATAAAAAAGATCAAGATACCCATACCTTTGGTCGAGTTGGCAAAGAATCCTGTGTACCGAAAAAAAATAACCAAGATGATAAATTTTTCAAATCTAGAGAGTCAGTCCGACGTAATAAATCTAGAAGATGACAAGCCTAATATCACTTTTGGTCCACATTTTGAAGGTGCCAGAGATACCGTCACCCCTTTTTATATTACCCTGAAGGTGCACGATCGGTTGCTGCATAATTGCATGCTCGACTCTGGGGCCTCTCATAACGTAATGCCCAAATCTATTATGGATAGACTAGGCCTTGAAATCACCAAACTCTATGGATATCTTTACTCATTCGATTCAAGGAGAGTTAAGTGCATGGGCATGATCAAAGATTTAGTAGTCACCCTCACCCAGATTTCAATGAAAAATGTCCTAATGGACGTAGTTGTCACTGATATACCCCCAAAGTATGGTTTACTATTATCTAGATCTAGGGGAGATAAGATCGGGGGATCCCTTCAGTTGGATATGACCTACGCCACAGTCCTTGTTTTTGGTGGACAGTTCACATGGTTATACCAGGAAACATGGTTGGCATACACGGTAAGTGATTCACAGAATCCTAACAATTACCCTATTTACATTGTCGATCAAGACCTGGGAAATTGTATTCTGTCCTTCAACAATACTAAAGATAATTGTACAGAAAAAAGTGACATCGATGAAAAAAAAACCGAAAAAACAGCTAAAAATGTGTACAACACTGGAATTTGGAAAATGTTCTTTGATGGTGCTTCATTGTGTGAAGGGGCATGTGCGGGAGTTCCTTTCGTAGCACCTGAAAATGAATTTGTCATTCCCTTCTCTTACAGGATACAGTGGGATGTAGACTGCACAAACAACGTTTGCGAATATGAATCTCTAGTCCTGGGTCTGGAAGCTGCCAAGAAGTTGAACATAAGGAACTTAGAGGTCTATGGAGATGCTGACCTAATTGTGAAGTAGGTAAATTGGCAATATCAGGCCAAGCACCCAAGACTGAGGTCCTACAAAAATTGCGCCTAGGATCTAATGGAAAATTTATTTTCATCGATAAAGGTTCATTTCATCCCATGAGCAGAAAACCAACAAGTCGATTCACTGGCCAAAGCAGCTTCGACTTTCCCACCCCCTACCACTTTCAAATTAAAATACCACATAGAGGTAAGGCACAGACCATCCATACCAAACAACATACAACACTGGAAGGTCTTTGAATATGACGAATAGATCGGAAAGTTCCTAAAAATGGTGGGTGATTTCTCCGAAATCCACATTGACTAGGAAAACCAAAACGATCATACCTGGATTATGTAGGAAGAGGAGGAGCCTTAGGAGTTCCGAGAAAAAATTGCAAATCATTGCCTGCTAGTGTTAAAGAGTAATTAGATCCCTAAGGGCCTGATACCTCTGGAAAGGTTGTTTGATCAAAACGACATGCCTCTGAAGTCCACCTTGTAGCCCCAACCAAAGGAGGTCAAAGACTATGACGTGGGCACCACCAAAGAGCCTAGAATAGTGAAGTTATCAAAGTACCTTCCTCCTAAGACAAAAATAAAGTATAAGGACTTACTCAAGAGGTATAAAGATGTCTTTTCATGGTCTTACGATGAGCTCAGAACCTATGATACCTCTGTGATCGAGCACAAGATACCTTTGAAACCTAGTGTTAAACCCTTCAAACAGAAGCTCAGACAAATCAACTCCATTTTACTTCCTGTGGTCGAAAGAGAAGTGAAGAAACTGTTAGACGCAAAAATAATTGTACCTCTCAGGTACTCTAACTGGGTGGCGAACTTAGTCCCGGTTAGGAAGAAAAGTGGGGAGATCAGACTGTGCATCAAATTTAGAAATCTAAACAAGTCCTCTCTCAAACATAACTATCCTCTGCCCAAAATGGATCACGTTTTGGAAAAAGTAGTCGGCGCAAATAGGATGTCAATGATCGATGGGTTTTCTAGTTACAATCAAATTTCTCTCAATGAGCATGATAAAGAAAGAACAACTTTCACCACCCCTTGGGGCACGTTCATGTATGAAAAAATGCCTTTTGGTCTCATGAACGTAGCTACTACCTTCCAGCATGCTATGGATATCGCCTTCATCGGTGAAAGAGATAAATTCGTGGTTATCTACCTCGATGACCTGACTGTCTTGTCTAAATCCGACGAAGACCATCTGTTACACCTAAAGAAAACGTTTGAAAAATGTCAAAAATTCGGTTTGTCTTTAAACCCCAAGAAGTCTCACTTCACGATGCAAGAAGGTAAACTCTTGGGCCACATTGTGTCTCGGGACGGAATTAAAATCGACCCTAAAAGGGTGGAAGCTATAGACACCATAAATATTCCTAGAAATATAAAGGAGATTTAGTCATTTTTAGGAAAAATAAACTTTTTGAGAAGATTTATCCCAACCTTTGTTGAAATCATCAAATTGATCACAGGTATGCTAAAGAAGAATAGCGAAGTGAAATGGATGGCAGAGGCTGAAGCGTCGTTTGCACGCATCAAGAAAGTTATTAGCGAAGCACCTGTACTGGAAAGCCCTGATTACCTAAAGGATTTCCTGATTTTCTCGTTCGCCTCCAAACACACAGTGGTGGTAGTACTTCTCCAGAAGAATGAAGAGTGTTTCGAGCAACCAATAGCCTTTTTTAGTAAAGTCTCAAAGATGTTGAACTGAGATACAATATAATAGAGAAACAAGCATATGCTATGGTTAAGGCTTTGAAGGCTTTTAGAACTTACGTGCTTCACTCCAAGGTAATCGCATACATTCCTACCAGTTCTGTGAAGGATATCTTGGTTCATCCTAACAGTGATGGAAAAAGGGGTCGGTGGCTCGCTAAAATTCAAGAGTTCGACCTAGAGGTAAAACCGACGAAACTAGTGAAGGGATAAGGTCTGGCCAAGCTCTTGGTGGAATCAAATTTCAGAGCACTCGGAATAAATAACCTACAAGGATACAAAGGACATGAGGATGTGAACGATCCCGATGACCAAATAGCTATCTCCAAAATCAAAGAGAATTTTTCCCTTTTAGATTGGTATAAAGATATAGTGTCCTACCTACCAACCCTGAAATTCCCTAGCGATCTACCTCCAGCCAAAGTCAGGACACTGAAAATGCATGCAGTGAAGTATTGTATATCTGAATGTCAACTGTACTAGAAGGACCCCTTAGGCTTCCTACTGGTGTGTTTGGTAGAATAAGAAATAGAGGGGGTCATAAACGAATTCCATGAAGGAGTGTGCAGAGGGCATCACGCCTGGAGGGAAACTACTTATAAAATCATGAGGGCGGGATATTATTGGCCCAAAATTTTCTCAAATGTCAACATCAAAGTTAGAGCCTGTAACCCTTGCCAGGTGCTTGCTGGAAAACAAAATATCCCAGTGTTACCTCTGGTTCCTGTCAAAACCGAAGCCCCTTTTCAACAATGGGGGTTAGATTTTATAGGCAAAATCAACCCACATTCCAGTGCTCAACACAAATGGATCCTCACCGCCACAGATTATTTCACCAAATGGGTGGAGGATATTCCAACTAGGAAGGCAATCGACTTGGTGGTGATAGATTTCATGGAAGAGAGCACACTATCCAGATTTGGTTGTCCCTGAAAGATAGTAACGGATAATGCCAAGGCATTCAAGTCTATGGCAATGATTAGTTTTTGCCAAAAATATAACATCATATTGGGCCACTCCACAACATATTACCCTCAAGGTAATGGGTTAGCCGAATCGTCAAATAAAAGTTTAATTACCATAATTAAGAAGGTGTTGAGCAAAAACAAAAGATCTTGTCATGTACACTTAAGGTATGCTTTGTGGGAAAATCGGATAGGTACAAAGAAATCCATTGGTATTTCCCCTTTCCAAATGGTATATGAGACTGAAGCAGTGTTACCTATAAATTTGGCCCTCCCAGTAATGAAGCTCTGGCAAGATGAGAAAGAAGAGCCAAACCATGTCATAAGAAGAATAAATTAGTTGATTGAGGTCCAACAATGCAGGACCAAGGTGGACGCAAGGATGCAGAAATACCGGGACAAAATGAAAGCATTGTTCGATCATAAAGCCAAAAACAGGGATTTCATCCCCGGCGATTTGGTTTTGAAATGGGATGCTAGGAGGGAAGATTTGGAAAAACATGGTAAATTTGATCATATTTGGTACGGACCATTCAAAGTCTCAACTTCTGAAGGGAAGAATTCATTTATGTTAGATAATTTGGACTTTAAAACTCTTAGCACCCCTGTCAATGGGCATTATTTAAAGAACTATATGTAATAAATGAGTTCCAAATCTCCATTGTATATATCGATTTGTGTTTCCCTTTTTCGTTTTTATAAACTTTTTGGTAAGTTCGCTTTCATCGCAAATAAAACGGGCTATTGATTTCCTAGAAGTAGAGACATAATTTTTGACACCCAGAATCCCATAAATCCTGAAGACCTGATACTCTTCATGTTGTTTCATATAGGCCTCTGAATTACAACCCAAACTGTGAAAGGAGAAAGGGACGGTTAGTTATCCGAAAATTGACCCACCCGAAACAGGTGACAAAGAATATTTTTTCAAGAAGAAAATGAAGTGGTAAGGCAAAGGGATGAATTTTTGAAGTATCTGGGTTTTCAAACGAATATCAATTAAATGCAATAGTGGTCTCACAAGTATGATGTATTCACCTGATTCAGGATTTCATGATAACACCCGGTTTCTTGAGGCCCATAGCCTTCTCTCTTTCCCTTTTTCACCCTTGGTCCTTTCTCCTTAAGCTCTAACACCTGCCCATACCATCCACAGAGGAAAAGAGATTCTACTTCCATTTGGGAAACTAGCGAACATCTCTGGAAGTGAGCTGGTCTTCATAGCTTCTCGGTCCCCTGCTAAACAAGGCCATGCGTAGGCAGATCCTAACTCTCTTAAGTCTTTTAACAGTTTTCAAATGGTTAATTATTGCTCAAAAGAAGACCCCTGGAAATGAATTCTCCCCTTTTTCCTGCGGACTAGGGCGTTGCGAAGGTTAAGAGAAAGTTGGTCCAGAGCACTCAAAGAAAGTTGACAGGCCTCTATTGTGAATTTTACACAGATATTACCCCTGGTATTATTTATATAAATTGATTTCCCCCACTTCATTTTCCAAAAATAAAATATAAGACAGATGGTGAAAGGAAATTCATAATTGATTTCCCCCATCTAGTCCAAAGAGATGATGAAAGGAAATTCATAAAATGATTGCCCTCATCTCAACATTTAAATGCATAATTACCCTTTGAAGTGGTGAAAGGAAATTCAATAAAGGGGACAAGATAACTTCACCAGGGTACTGAACAAGCTTGCTGGCAGTGAAGCAATGTCTAAGATATCTATAAGGCTGTCATACATAAATCATACTATGCTCTGGTAATTAGATTTATCGAAACTAGATCTACATCTCAAGTTCATCGCAGGTCTCCCTGATTTAAATCATGGATTTTACTTCGTTTTGATGCAAGCCAAAACCCACAGGACCCATTGAAATTCCTAAGATTTGTTTGGACCATCTTAAGCAGACCTGATTTCAATGTTGAGGAAGGGAAAGTTACCGTGGACTACAACTGAGCTTAGAAAGTGTTCCGGGTTTGAAATCTTTCTAGAATTAAGTTTGAAACCTCAAGGTTCTCTATGTATCCTCTTTCCCAACCAATTTCTCAAAAGCAAACTGATGACTCCATTTACCGATACAGGCACTCGGTCTACTATTCTTCTCATCCCATGAGGAGGCGAGATCCCTAGTTGGAGCCTATGTTGGAGTCGCCTTCTTCTAAATAAGTTAGATGTTATATTTAAGCCCAAAAAGCTAGTTTCGGGATTTCGCTTCTTTCGTGACGCTACCCACTTTCCTTAGTATCCCGACACGCGAAGTGGCGATAACAGTTTTAAAGTTTACCCAGGTTAGTGTCAGGAGTAAATTACTTTAAACCTTAGTTAAGCACTATCGTGATTTTGCGAATCGGCGATCGCTCTCCCAAAAAGTAGTACCTTTGTAGCTCTGAGTCGTGAAGTCGTGATATTCATTAATTAACAGTGGGTTAATTAGGAGCTTAAGTCAAATCATGAGTAATCAACCAAATCACATCATCACGATTTCGGGTTTTGGGGGCTCAAAGGCTAGGAGTGAAATATTCTGATATGGCGAACGCCGAAGAAAGGGGATTAAAGAATAAAACACACTTAATTAAAGGAACTAAATTGGATTAATCAATGCATTAAACAACCTTTAACATGCACCGTCTACAGAGTAATTTTTAAGTGTTTTTGTGTTTTTTCGTTGTTGGTGACGGAAGTCACTCCTGGATTGCTTGCAGGAGTAGAGCCCAACGCCCATCAGTTTTATGTCACGATAGTTTTAAATGGGTGATCAAATGGGTAGAGACTCAAGGAGATATCACTCTAACTCAGGGACTGGGTCTGGTATGTAAGTAACAAAGGAGGTCTTGATCTAACTTCAGTCAGTGGGTTGATTAAAAGATGAACAGTTGGAAGACTTGATAAGAAGAGTGAACAAACTACTTTGGGCAACAGGATTTCAATAGTTTGCGAAAGAAATACTCTGAATGCAAGATCCTCTTGGTTCAGGGTCTTAAGAAACTGAAAGGGGGACTCGACTGGATTCTCCAATTCCAAGTCATTTAGTGTTAGGAAAATCACAAGGACTGATTAGAGACAATGCAACTGTTATAGTGATCCAATTCTACATCATCCTATAATAGTTACAACTCGACTGGATTCTCCAATTCCAAGCTGCTCTACATAGTGTAAACAAAGACGTGAAAAAAACTGACATTCATAAGGCAAGAAGTCTCAAGAGTCCATGCATAACCAGAATAACAGTGCTTCATTAAAGCTTTACAACCGGGAGCCTCTCTCAACCATCGATACCTACAAAAATGGCGAAAACGCCTACATATACTCGAAACAACAATAGCAACAAAATCGAGACATTGCATTAAAAACATTGCGTCTGCATGGCTTCTGACAATCTGCACCTGTAGTCTCTGAATGATCATGCACCTATGGTAGACGCAATCAAACTCCTGATAGTCCCATGGGCGAATCTACGTGCTTTTAATTCGTCGTCAAACTTTCCCTTTATGGCGGAGATGATATCTAACCACCACCAACTACCTTAATAACTACTTCCTTGGGATTGAGAATGGCCCGGCCAACTCRGCACCTTTGGGATGTGGAGGGCCCCTCGCGTTGCCATCTGGATTAGCTGAACGACTTGATGAATAGACATGGAGGCCAGCGCGAAGGCTGGGCGCATAATGGGAGTGGTAGATCGGAAGAGGACACATGGAGCACGGGGCTTGAGTGGATTAGGAGTAGAGACGAACATACACAGCCGGAGGGGGAGGGTTGAAGCACTCTTATGACGACGCACAATGTCGTAGGGAGATGACGGGGAAGTCATAAGGTGGCGGGACTGAAGGAGGAGGAGAGGCAAGTTGGGAGACGAAGAACACCTGGCATGAGGTGTCAGGCGAAAATGAGAAAAAGGAAAAGGTGTGCCACGAGGATGCATGGACAAGTGATGTGGAGAGAGGAGGACACATGGCATCTGGAAGGAGGACGATGGACTGCGGAAGGGCCATGCTATGAAGTGAAGTGGAAGATAGGCTGCAGAGGAGCGGCGGCCCGAGAGGTGACACGACGGGGGAAGGCCCCACATTGATTAAAAGCATAGAAGAAAGGGAGGTTCAAAATTCCTATGCACCATTGATCTGGGCGCTCTGATCGTAGTCGTCGAAGAGGTGCACCCTTGATTCTGGACCCCCCCCCTCTGCTTAAAGGTAGAAAGGTGGGGGGGCTCCGGAATCCGATGTGCGCCGTTGATCCGAGCGCGCAGATCCCTGTCGTCCAGTTTTGCTTGCCGCTTAACCACAGGCGCATTTTGCATCCCGAACTTAGGGTAAGTGGGTTTTTACCCATTGCTTCGCATTTTATCCCCCCTTACAAGAAATGTCGCTAACATTCGTGTTACAAATCGTCAAGCATTTATGGCATTTATTTGAATTGCAGTGAGGTGACAGATAGTAGGATCTCATTTTTACTTCTAAATATTTCTATTAAGCGATTTGCCCGTTCTGTTGGCAAGGACACCAGGGGTTTAAATGACCAAGATAGAGAGTTTTTCCTTCACTATTTCAGTTCTCATTTCTATTTGCGCGCAGAGCCATTTTACCAGGATAACCGTTGTTTGTGATTTTCGTCTTTTTTTGACAGGTGGTCCAGTTGCAAGTGTCTCTATCATGGCTCCATGAAAAACACCCAAGTCAGCTGCTGAGAGTTCAGGTCAGGGTTCAAACGTTGTTTTCGATACCTCGCCTCAAAGTATTAATTCTATCAAGACATGGTCATACATTTCCAACATTCTGCAATCCGAGTCGATAAATTGTTCGGATGATTCTAGCAACAACGAGAATGATGATTTATCAACCAAATACAAAATTGTTGCTCAAGCAGAGATGCACAAAATAGAGGCGAGGCCTCAACTTCTTGCTTATTGTGATATGATCAGGTGGGCATTGGACCATGTGGACATCCCAACCAGGACAATTATCAGCGAACAGAAGGTGACGATTGCTACTTTCAAGCCAGAACATTTGCGGGAAATGTATAAATTGTTACCCACACCAAACCTTACTCACAATGCCGAATTTCTAGAAGGGTTCAAGAAGAAGGAGTGCGAGCAATATGAAATTTTTTTATCCGATCTAATCAAAGATTGGGTCTTACACACCGCAAAATTCAAAGGTGACACTAACGGGATCTATTCAATCTCTTCATTGGAGCCACAGTTCAAGTACATAGCGATGATGACCTACAGGTTGTATGGGAAGGAAGACACTACCCATTTTTTCCTCCCATGGGTGCCACTCATTCATACAGTTGCTGAGGGTTTCTCCTTCGATTGAACACAGAGGGCGAGTAAGAAAGCAGCTTTGTTATTTATGTCTGCTTACATCATGGATGTCATCTTCTTCATGACACCCTTCCCACTAATGAACTGGAGCTAGGATCCATATAATACAGATCCTATTCATGTTTACCACTCAAAGCTTTGGGAGGATAAGGCCAAAGAATTCATCTACGAGATCTTCAACTGGGTAATGGTGTCATTGCATGTCGCCATCTTTGGCCAGCCGCCTCCCAGGATTTCAGATAGCATCGTGACCAACCTAAGTAGTGTGGCAGATTGGTATCTAGAGGTGGAATTTTCATATATTAGGGTTTTCGGCACCTCTGTTCCTCCATATGCTCTACCACTATTCTTTGTAGATAAGCTATTGTGTCACGAGATCGCCAGATAGACTGTGCTCAGCACAAATTATCCAAACGCAGGTAAGCCAGCAGGGGCAACAAATTATAGAATTACAATCGAAGTTGGATGTTGTCGAGAGTCAGGTTTTAGACATAAAAAATTTCAGATCCCAAGCTACCGAAAATCCGATAGAAGATATCAATAGCTCAACAAGACTTTCTTGTAAAGGTAGGAACCATTTAGAACCACTTTCAGACGATAGATCAAGGGTTAGAAAGTATTGCCTTGAGGGAAAAAGAAGTCGGGGTAGCTCGAGTTACTTTCCAAGATGTTGTTATAGCTACGGCGAAGATAGAGATGGTCGGTAGCTCTAAATTATCTATCGCAGAACAAACTAGAGGGAATATCTTGTTGAAGGCCTGGGATAAGAATATATCAAAAAGCAAGGGGAGAGCTAATGAAGTGATAAATTCTTGTGAGGAAACATTCTCTTTGATAAGTAAAAGTTTGCTAGACCTTGATAAGGAAAGAACTGTTGGGACGCTAGGAAAAATCAATATAGCTAAGCACCTGTTGGACATCAAAGAAAACGTGGAGAAAGAGCAAGCGGATATATCCCAGATAAGACAAGTTGATATGTCCCAAGTGGACAAATGGCTAGTGCAACCAAGTTTACAATTATGCTCTATCATCACGGAAGACCGACAAGTAGGGAAAAGGTTGCCATAGTTACCGAAGAGTTGTTACACCTTTGAAGCAAGAAACCAAGCAGAGCCTTCCAGCTTGATAGCCCAGTTGGTGGAGAGGTGTGTCATTTGCATCGAGCAGGAGAAGGGGCAGGTTTCTGGTGCTAAATAATGACAAATGTCAACCTATTCTATTTCTAGATCTACAAGGGTAGAGAAAGGAAGGTGCTTCGCCCTTACAAGGGAAGACAAAGATGAGAAGATGAAACGCTCCAATTTTCCATTTGTAACTGGCAGTTTTCTAGAACGATCGGAATTCTAGATGTTCATAAGTTTTTTTAAATAAAGAAAAGATTGTAATAGAAAAGGCTTTTAGGCTAGTGGTAGATTGTAATAGAGAAATTTATTTTAAGCCAAGATTAATACAAAGCAAATTGAAGACTCCATATTTCGCCAAGATTGAGTTATGTGTTTTTCCTCTGTATTTCATGCTTCATGTCATTTTTTACATATATGTCTTTGATGAATGTTTTAGCTGCAATTTAGTATAACTTCTACTGTGGTGATCAGGTTCTAGGTATCTAGTTATTTACAATTTTTCCTCTGTATCGGCTACTAGCAGGTACAAGACCTATGAATTATTTAGATCTCTACATTATATGCTTTCATCAAGGTATTCGTGTCTTTTCTTCTTCTACCACAGCGTGGGATTCCTTTGAAATTGATGCCCCACATTATTGACAGTTCTATGTTTTCGCACTCGGTTTCAAGATTTTAAACTCTGTTATGGAAAATGGCCTTCATTTTCGTTAAACCCTTCAATTGGCTTCACTAAAATTTCCCTATATAATCTAAAGTTGAGATAAGCACTTTAAAGCATCCACCTTCTTTTAAATATCTATTCTCCCCATGACTATGCCTCTCATAAGACATCCCAACATTGAACCTGGTGTATCGGATCAAACCAGCATCGCTTTGAATCTTTTCGATACCATCAAGTGGGATATCAGCATTTAAGAATATTTGGAAGCTAGACAAAGACAACTTAGAGATCAGCCATAGATTCATCCCCCCAAGTTGTTTCTTCCCCTTCCTTTTCCTTCACTATTTTTATATTCTTAGACTCTACACTTTATAGCCTTAAGTGTAGACTCAGGAACAACAGGAAGTGTGGCCAATAGTGAGATAAGAGATTTGTTGCCTGAAGTAGAAAATATCTCCTAGCACAAGGCTTCCATGTTCTCAGTCAGAGATGTGGAATGAAAGACGTTTAACATAACAATGGAAGATGAGGAAAAAGTGTATGAAATAAAGATGCACTATGAGAATATTGGTGCCCCAAACAAGGTAAAGTTCCACAAAAACACCAGTGACATGCTATATTATGACTATATGAGTCTGATTCTGAGGGTTTCAAGACTAACCCATGCATTTAAATTAGATGGACAGTTGAAGCAAGAGAAAGCATCCAACAAAGCCTGGCAGACCCAGGTCAAAAGATTGGAATCTGAAGGCCCTCAAGGGGTAAAAGCTTCTTTAGATGATAAAGAGAAGATGATCCTAAGACTAAAGAAGAAGTTGAAGATGTCCACCATAGAACATCCACAGGAAGCAGATTTAGTTGCTCTAGTGCAAGAAAATAAGGCATTCAGATAGGAACTGCTAAATTACAAATCCAAAGTATTGCGGCTTGAAAACAAAAAAGAGAGTTGGGAATGAGGACAAGAAACATAATCAGACATGGTTGCTATTGTACCTTCTACTATAGAAACTGGATGAAGCACTGATGTATTGGTTCAGGCTATGTCCCAAGTAAGATTAAATACATGGGAGATCATGAGCCTTAAGGAGATCATAGAAAAGCTGTAGCAAGAGATGAAAATGAAGGAAGAAAAGATGGCCCAATTTCAAAAGGATAATCAAGATTTGCAAGAGAGGGTGAACAAGTGGAAGATGAGGTTGAAGGGAAAAGTATTGTTGCAAGGAGATAAACATGTAATCTAGGATGTTATTGTTGTTGAAGCTGCTAAATTAATTATTTATCTGAATTTTATAAATGACAAAGACAGCGTGGCTATCAATGCCCAAAGCAGATGTACTGTTATTAATAAAACATTGGTGAAAAAACCCTCGGAATGGGCCCAGAACGTTATTTATTTTCCAGGGACCAGTAGGTAACCTCCAGGTGTCACCAAACTGGAAAATTCGACAGGGGATCACAGAGAGACATATGGCACAAAGGAATTCGAGCAGTCACAGATCCGTCCCTAAGTTATGAAACATTTTTTGTTTAATCATTTTAAATCGGTTCATCTGCCGAGACCATCAGTTGAAATTATTATAGTCAGTTTTAGAAGTTGAAACCTTTTGTTTTCATCCATTGTAATTGAATTGTATAAGTACTAGAAATTATGAATTAATTAATGTTGGCAGAAGTGCAAGGGCACCTTCTTAGTTTTTTCGAACTACATTGTAATTTTCTGGAGCTGAATTGAATACATATACAGAAGCTTTTGAAGCCTCTATGAAAAGATTCTAATGGTTGTTATATGAGTTTTGTTTTCTCTCATTGTATGTATTTCCTGTGTTCTTTATTTCCATTTGCATTGTCTTTTGTTTAAATTGTATATTTAAAATCTCAGAATTCATCTCGTGATGCTCTCAGCTTAAGCAATTTAAACTGTGTGAATTTCCTCCTAACTAATTCAGAATTCATTTCAGTAATGCTCTGATGCAGTTATTTGTTTTCTCTTTCTTCTTACACCCTCCTTAAACTCAATTAACAACTCATATTCATTGCCTCATTTAACCTTTATCCTCTGGATATTTCTATCATCCAATCATTGTTTTCATTTACTTTCAGAATTTTGAATCCATAGCCCTAAGAGTCCCTCCCATTCTTTGTTAGCAAATTTTTATAAAAACCACCAAAACAATCTAAATCTAGCCACTGATTTCCAAAGATATATTAAGTAACATGAGAGAGGCCTCTCTGAGTTGAGAAGGCTATTTCCCATCTCTAAAGTAGGTTGAAACAGTTACCTCTGTCATTTTTCTATCAGCCAGACAAAATTTGCAGAGTGCTAACATTCTAGCATCGTTGTTGGGGATGAAATTGAAAAGACTTCCCTGGGAAAAACGAATTTAAAGATTTAGTTTGATCCTTGGGGGTCACAGTGAATCAAATACATTATTGGCTGAGATTATTTTATCCCTGGTGAATCTGTTACCAAAATACCAGTTGCACCAAACAGTGTGAGATAGAAATCCTGGCTCCTAAGAAAATTCACACCAGGAGCAACCCAAACCCAGAAGTTGCAATCTCTGTGTTTGACCCTGAAAAGATTATACATAAAAGAAAAGTAAATCTAGTAACCCTAGTGTTGCATCCAGACGAATATATGTCCTTGCCCAAGGACAGAGTGACTATAATTGAAGACCTCGATTTTCATGTGAAATTTGAGAAAGCCCTATTTAGAACTAAGTCTGAATCTTGTTTAAGCGAGACCATATTTGATGAAAAGAGATTCCAAGATTTCATTTTAGCCACATCTGCCAGGCCTATAGTGATCCCCGCTAAGAACCAATAGCCACTCTGACCCCTCACAGCAGCTATGGCAGCCATATTTTCCCCGCTCATACTGCCTGCTCAACTACATGATCTACCTCAAGATTATAACCTAAGGATCAAAGTATATGATGTTGAAGGAAACATATCATCTCAGAAGCATCTAGACTAGTTTAATGATTTCATAGACTTGGAAGAGGTGGACTTTGAAGATGTGAAAATGTGGCTATGTACACAAAGTCTTGTAGGAGAAGTGAGGAAGTGGTTCAAAGCCCTTCCACCAGCTAGTATCGCAGATTTTGAGGCCTTTGAAACCAACTTCCTTGCAAAATGGGGAGAAAAGAAAAATCCCCTTCAGTTGTTGACCCGGTGCAACAACGTGAAGAGATCACCAGACAAAATAGTGCAGGAGTTTTCAGCCAGATTCATGAAGGTCTATAATGTGATTCCTGTTGTCTCAAGATTAATCCGTAAGTGCAGACACAAACCAATCTCCCTAGATCCACCTGGATCTAGAACAAAATAGGACAGAATGATACTCTTTCCCTAGATTTTAACTATTGAATGAACTAAGAAGCAAGAATTATGAACATACCGTATGATCGCTTCCTTGGGTCTTTGTTGTACCAATTTCGCTCCAATGCTCTTGCGCAATCTAGACCGAGACAGCTCAAACCAATCGAAGTGAAAACAACTCAATATATTCAATGGTTAATCTATACATATGATCAAGGAGTTATGTAATAAAGTGCAATCAACTTTATGGGAAAGGGACACATTACTGTATTATATTGATAGAAAGCAAAACTTACAACCTGAGCCTTGATGTCGCAAGCCTCCTTTTGATGGCTCCTAGCTCTGACACACACACTTTCTCATGCATGAAGAAGATCAACCACATTTAATAACCTTGCTGGTGTCTCTAGTTGTTGTAGCATCAGTCCTTCATACAATCTTCCACTAATTCTCCAATCAATCTCTTGCTAATTTGCTGCTTAACCCTTTCCATGAGTATTCCCTTCAATTTATAGGAGAGAATAGATTAGTTACTTGGATAGGAATGATCCCAAGATATCAGGAGAACCAGTACTTAGATAACCATTCGAATGCCAACTCATCATTCTAGAAGATTCCCTTCCAGAAGGTTCGAGAAATTATCTTTTTCCTTCCTTTAGAATATGTTCGCACCCTGATAGTTAGGTACAGTGTGAAATTCTCGCATTCCAGCTTAATGCAGCCTGCGAGAATCATGTATTCTCGCAGGCAAATATATAGGTAGCCTGCGAACCTCCCTTAAAAATATGATTTCTGGAAAGAGACAAAGGTAACTTTTCTCAGGAAAGTGTTCTAGTGAAGAGCCTGATTTCTCCATCATCATTACATCATCATGACAACCAAATTTATGGATAATAGAATTCCCCCCAAAGTCTAAGATTGGAACCAGTGACAGTCGATAGACTTTGTAAGCTACATGTGTGTGTCAAGAACGAAGAGAACATCTAATTGGAAACCTACAAATAGCCAAGCATCTGTAGAAAATCATATATAATCATTCTGAGGTAGGCATTCCCATACTCAGACCACAAACTGATGAAATCATAGACATGGGTCATGGCCACCAATCATACACTATGGATCCATGCTGTCAAAATATAACATAGCCACCTGAATACACTGTGGATCTATGCGAAACTTTTTTAAATCAAGACGACATAGCCACGAAATATACACAGTGGATCTATTTGTCGCAAATTATACATACTCCATCGCAACCTGGATTACAAAGATAATATCCAGGGTCTTCAACCTCATTCCCCAAAGTACGAATCTAACCATGTGATTACATGTGTCGAAGTCGAACATGGTAGAATCCACTTGATTATCGGTCATTGATGTAACTGTTAACAAGTGCGAGGGAAATCACATTAATGTCAATGACTCCCAAGGTACTATAGTACAATCCATCGACTGTGAATAAATGAGCTGATGTCGAACATCCGACGGAATCTTTCGATCAGGGGTCAATGATGTAAACCCACTGTCGAAAGAGAGAAACTTGCCATTGAGGCATGCAAGCTCCAAGGTACTAAATAATTTCTAAGTCTTGATTCTGGATAATGAGCTGAAGTCAATGGAACAAAACTCGTCACAGGAGGGCCTTGATGTATCCCCCATCAATGACACGAAATGTGTAACAGAGTTTAAAGTTGAAACAGAGCATGTGGCAATTGGACTGGACACAAGGAAGGCTGACACAGAGAGAATGGATAACTACAGATGGCCGACTCAATATAGGTTTCAAATGGACTTCTCTTGAACATATGAACGACACGACCAATGATTTGGCAGCATTGACTCAAAGACGACACATGCAATGACCTTGTAATCAATCGAAAAAGAGACAAATGGATTTCGCAAACCAGCTTCAAATGATAAATAGGGGGTGTCATGTTCAAGAGCGACACTTACTGCCAATTAATACAAAGATGAAACATATCCCTTTCCCAAATTTTCCCCCACCATTTCTGGCAAGTACCTCTTTATTTTTACGCAAGTTTGAAGAGGATCACATATGCTTGTTGATATAAGCTCATCCTTCAAACGAGTCCCTCGGAGTATGTTTAACGAACCCTAAGAAGGAGTGGTTCATTCCCATCACGGGTCTGTCAATTTTTGTTTAATGAGTCCAGAGATAGTAAACTCGAAGGTTTTTTCAAGATTATAGAGTTTGGAAAAACACTTAAAAGAGAACTCTCTCAGTTCCTTTTTCGTACAGTACTCCAACGAGACCGAAAAAGGGTTAAACTATCACTTGAAAGACGTGTACTTCAAATACTTTATCGAGCGTGAAAATAGCAATGTCGCTCGGCAATCTTTTCCTGTTTAGAGAGTCTGAAAAGAGCTTAAAGAAAACTCCAGGGGGGTTCCTTTTTCGTATAACCACAGCGAGCCCGAAAAAGTGATAAAACAACGCTCGATCATGTTCTTATGTTTTTCACAAGAGCAAGAATAGACAAAAGGCGCTCGAGGTTTTATGTCAAAACCATAAAAAACAATCGAAATTACACCACACCAGAGAAAAAACTGTCCATAATCATCCATGTTTCACACATGCAAGTCATTTCACTCATCTTCACATTAGTGATTAGGTTTAAATAATAAATAAACATAAAAAACCCACATTTGATATAGTAAAAAGTAATTAAAATGAGTAAATAACTAAATTTACCATATCATTTCACATTTTTACCATTGAGTTTCAAAAACCCTCATTTTACCCTCTGCATTCGGTGTCGATTTCCGGGAGTTACGGGTGATCATTTGATGAGCTGTCAGCAGCATCTTGGTAAGTTCTTCATTCCTGATATTTTCATGGTTTAAAATTTTGATTTCACTGGTTAAAAGTTTTGTTTTAAGTCATTTTTTAAACCATACATGTGTGGAGGAATTCTCGCAGGTGGCCCATACGGGACCTGCGAGAATGACTCATTCTCGCAGGTGGGCCTTAAGCCGCCTGCGAGAAGTTCACACTGTGCATAATATGGCACCTGCGAGCAGCGAAGAACTCAAAAACAATTTGAAACGTTTAGCCAATAGAAAAAATTCATTTCATGAATAAGATCATTAATCATCTTTGTATGTTTCTTATGCAGGTAAATAGCCACAAACATGGTGCTTGAGTGGTGAGAACGAGAACATGAGGAGGACAACACAAATGCCGAGAATCACCCTCCCACAATAGTTGCACTAAGAGATTGTGGTCTCTTAAAATACTTCTGCATCCTGGGCATGAGAACCCAAGTCCGATTATTGGAGTATCTAGTCCGAATGTGGGATCCGGACCAGCAAGTTTTCATTGTAGGAGTTCACACATTAGCTATTGACATCGAGGACATATATTTCTTGACCGGATTATCCGGGCGTGGGTCCTATGTCAATTTGACCGGCAGCAGAGGTGGCGGTTTCAAAATGAGTGAATACTGCAACCAATATTGTGTACCAGAGGTCGAAAGAAAGAAAGGGAAAGCGGCAATCTGGGGAGTAACTGACTTGACTCTCCACACTATTCTCTTCATGATTTCTTGGATGGCTAGAAGTGTTGCTCCCCATATGGAATTGCAGAGCTATTTCCAGTACGCCATCGAGTGTACTGAGCCCCGAGTATTTAACTGGGCCGATGCAGTATTGTGCAGTATCAAAAAACAGCTGACTAAGTGCAGGCGGGGAGAAATGAAACAATTTGGTTGTGGATATTTGTTAGTGTCCTTATTCCTAGAGAGGGTCCCTGTATTTAGACTACAGGCTGAGTGGGACTTGTCGGGTCCTAGAGATCCGAGGATGTTACGATCGTGTCGGCTCATGCCCCGGCATGTGGCAGGACCAATCGTCAAATATGACGATATTTTCTTTGACTGGTTGCAAAACCAGATGCTGATGGTCGATGACTACGCATACGCTGGGTTGGATTTCCGAGGAGATCTGGATCTAGCACTACCTGAGGATGCTCAGTGGGGAGACCTCGGTAAGAAGTACACAAATTTTCTCTTTTTAAATGTTTTTGAATTTTTGTATTATATTCAAATATTTTTTTTTTATATATTTATCCAAAGACTAACACAAAACGTTGTCGATAACACAGATGTCGGAGCATATAGACCTGTTGGCTCTTCTCCTATCCAGTGACGAGGAGAGGCAACAGCAGCAGTACCACAGTATGCAGAAGATTACCTGGTGGTGGAGTAGAATTTAGAGGGCCTGACAGTCGATATTCCAGATATGACTCTGGAAGAGATTCCACAACGCGATCAGCGTCATACTGTAGGGGTATCAACAGCTATGGTTCGACTTCTCCGTAGAGTTGCTAGAGCAGTTGTGTGTTACCATGAACATCATCCGTGATGTCACATTGTAGAAGCTATAAGCTTCAATTTTTTATATTTTGGTCTTCGGACAAACTTTTTTGTAAACAACAAAAACAAACTCTTTTGAGCATTATATATACAGATGGATTCTACCGGTTACTTTACATTGTGTGCCTTTTAATGTGTTTGATTTATAAATGGTTCAAATGTCTGTCCAATACATAATTAGCTAATGCATCTGTTAATGTATTAAGACGTCTAGGAATATGTTGATATTCAATGTGATCAAAGTATCATTCCAAGAGGCGAATTTGCGAATACACTTGTAATAAAGTAGGGCTTCGAATAAAGTAGACATTACTTAGTTGTAGTACTACAAGCTGCGAGTTGAGTCGTACAACCAAATGACGGATTCCAAGGGAGATAGCATCAACCAATAATTCAATAACAGTGCTATACTCAGCAATGTTGTTGGTTACTCGGCCAAGACATACACCTTGTAAAGATATAAGTTCATTTGTTGGGGCATAGATGGCCCATGTAGTGGAAGCTAGGTTCTGAGTGCTACATCTAGCACCATCAGCGAAGCCAATATAAGGTAGCGAAAACTCTGACATCTGGCATACAAACGCAACATCACGTAAGGGTAGAGACCAGCTAACGTCAAAAGAAAACTAAAGTAACACACACAAAGTATGATACATAAAATACAAGTACTTGTGCACAAATAGCTTATGCATAGTACTTCTTCAAGTACAACCCATTCCTAGGTTCACTCAAAGGTATACCATCATAATCAAATAGCTCATATGCTCCTTTTTCCAACATTCTGCGAACAATGTAAGGACCACGCCACATTGGTTTGAATTTCCCAACTCCTAGGACATCTTTATCCTGTTCATACAGAAGAACAAGATCACCTTCAGAGAAAAAACGAGGCTTGACATGCTTGTCATACTGCGCCTTAACACGTTTCTTTTGGGCTTCTATTACTAGAGTAGCGTCACGTCGGGTCTCTTCTAACCGCATCAAATACAACAGACGTTCTTCTTCAGCAGAGGTATTGGGTAAGAGTTCTATAGCTAGCTTCAGAGAATGTATCTCACATTCTATCGGAAGAATGGCTTCCATGCCATAAACTAATCGAAAGGGCGTAAACCCCGTAGCAGATTTAAAAGATGTCTGATATGCCCACAATGCCGAAAACAACATCGTGTGCCAACTGGTTTTATGAATTCCTATCATCCGTCGAATCATAGTTATAAGAACCTTATTGATTCCTTCGACTTGGCCATTAGCTTGCGGATAATAGGGTGTTGAGCTATCATGACGAAGACCCAACTTCTCCATAAGTTCAGACATCAAAAATTCCTAAAATGACTACCGTGATCGGTAACAATAGCCTGAGGAACCCCAAAATGAGCTATCACATGGTTGAAAAGAAATAACGCTGCAGTCTTACCATTATTATCGAATGTTGGCATCGCCTCGGCCCACTTTGTAAAGTAATCAACAGCTACAATAATGTAACCATGCCCCCCGACCGAGTGAGGATGACATGTCATGAAATCAATTCCCCATTTTTCAAAAGGACCAACTGAGACCATAGGATGAAGGGGAGCAGGATGCGACCAAATTTTTTGATTGTAGGTCTGGCAGGCATGGCACTTTTGAACAGTAGTAATGCAGTCATTGAACAAGGAAGGCCAAAAATTTCCTGTGCATAAGATCTTCTGGGAAGTAGCATACCCAGACATATGACCACCACATGCTCCAGAATGGCAGTCATTCAAGGCCTTCTCGGCTTCGTCAAAAGTCAAACAACGTCGAAACACAGAGTCAATTCCTCGACGGTAAAGAGTATCTCCAAGGATAATGTATTGACGAGCTTGGTAACGGACACGATGTCGTTTAGTAATAGACAAAGCAGGCCAGAAAGTCTGGGTTTGGAGATATATAATGATATCTCCATACCAAATATCGTCAGTTTTGATAAGGAAAAGTGATTCATCAGGTAATGAATCTACTGCTACATTTTTTGTGGCAGAGTGGGGAAAATCACATATTAACTCAGCGAAAACTAAGGATTTCTTAGACGTGGCGCGATCGAATTCCAAGTCGAAATCTTGGAGTATGACAATCCATTTGGAGTACTTGCCCCCCAGCAATTGACGTGTCAAAATATGTTGCATGGGGTTGCAATGTGAAATCACTGTAGTTTTCCTGGAGAGAATATAATGACGAAAATGTTGACCTGCTTGAACAGTAACCAAAGCCAGTTTTTCAACATGTTGGTACTTGATCTCAGTGGATGTAAGACTTTGAATCAAGTAATAAACAACATGTTCATCGTGTGCATCATCCTCCTGAATGAGAACCATGCCAATAGTATACTCGGAGGTAGCAATATAAAGAAAGTAATCACGACTATAATTAGGAGGGAAAAGAAGTGGAGCTTTTGTGAGAGACAACTTCAAAGCCTCAAACTCATTGTTGGCAACAGTGTCCCAGACAAACTCTGAACCTTTCTTTAGTAGCCGTGTAAAACCGCGAGTAATCTCAGCGTAATTAGGGATGAAACAATGAAGAAAGTTTGCTTTCCCTTGCAAATTTTGTAACTGGCACAGTGAAGAAGGAGGAGGGAGATTAAGAATCACCTCAACCTTAATAGGATCTACCCATATCCCTTGACGTGAAACAATGAAACCGAGAAGATGGTCGGACTCTACGCAAAAGACGCATTTATGAGGATTTAGACGAATGCGATAGAACCGACAACGAACGAAAATTGCTCGGAGATGACTAGGGTGATCGACTTGGCGTAAAGAATGAGCTGGCAAGTCGTCCAAATAAGGTTGAACAATATGCTTTATATCATGAAACGCATAAGACATAGCACGTTGAAACGTTGCGCCCGTGTTCTTAAGACCGAAGGGAATTTTTCTATAGGCGAAAGTACCCCAAGGACAAATAAAAGCAATTTTATGTTGGTCCACAGGAGCGATGTTAATTTGATTATAGCCAGAAAATCCATCCATGAGAGAAAAGATTTCACTGCCGGCACAGTCATCGACAATCTGGTCGACGAAAGGGGTTGGAAAGTTGTCTTTCGGACAGGCTTTGTTAATATCCCGATAATCAACACAAACACGTATAATACCACCTTTCTTATCAATCGGTACAAGGTTGGAAACCCACTCTGTCAGAGCCACAGGATAAATAAAACCATCTTTGAGAAGTTTTTCAACTTCGAGTTTGATAGCTTTCGCTTTACGTGGATGGACCGGACGAAGGCGTTGTCGGACTGGTTTAGCTCCGGGGTATGTCTTGATCTCATGCACAACAATGGCAGGGTCGATACCTGGCATCTCTTCGTAACTCCAGGCAAAGATGTCACGAAATTCCTTGAACAGAGTGGTATAGGTGACGATTTCCTTTGGAGAACACGAGGCTCCAATGTGAACATTTTCAACTATCCCAGGTTTAACTGATATATCAATGGGTATCGTGGGAGAAATATTACTGAGGTTCCCTTCCGCAAACACATCACATGTAGATCCGGGAACGGTCGATATGACAACAATGGTTGACGGAGTCAAAATCCGTTGGTAGTTCTCGAGAGTGTGTTGTTCCAGAAACAGTATGGAACGATGATGCCCATCATCCCAAGGTGTGTCGACCATGACGTACATGATCATCTCGTCAGTGGGAAATATGACACAGAAAGGATCGGGAGACAACTCTTCAAGAGAAGGTATAAAAGGTGTTGCCAATTGAATCGCGTGATAAGCAGACTCAACCAGACTTAACGACATGACGTTGCCGAAACGAGTGTGATCTCCAAGATCAGGGACTATCCAAGGGTCAGCAGACACAGGAAGTTCATGAGGTACAGTGGAGATCATATTAATAGAAGCAACTAACGGGCGTGGAATATCGGGTGGTGGCGGTATGGGGAAAGTACCCATTAACGAAGAGTCTTTTAAAATACCGACACCAACATTCTCGTAACCCTGTGGGGTTTTAGCTATAAACGACACATTGCCAGTGCGAGTATTGTAATTAAATAAGGCAAGTTGATCAACCGTAACAACTTTTCCCTAGTGAGGAAATCGTACGACACGGAAAAGTGTTGACACAACAGTGTGCATAGAATCTATCCAGCTACGACCAAGTAGGAGATTATAATCCAGGGGAGCATCGAAAACTTTCACTTCAACTTGGACTGTCTTACCTTCTAGACTAACAGGAAATGATGGAAGAACACCGTAAGGCTTAAAACCAGAGCCATTGAAGGCTTTCAAAGTATTTTGTGATTCGTTTAAAGGAGGAAATCCAATGGCTTTCTAACAAGCAAAAGACATTACACACGTAGAGGCACCCTCATCAATAATAGTTCGACAAATGTTCTTGTCGGCGACAATAACTTGTATCTGAAATGCAAGCTGTGGGGGTAATCTCGGAATATGGTCTTCCAAGTCAAATACTATCAAATTCGTATCTGTTGGATCAATTCCACCTATAGCTTTCAACAGAGCCCTTCGTTGTGCAGGACAAGACTGAAGGACTTCAAGGGCAGACATCGTTGAAGGTGCTTGGGCTAGATATTTGACAATGTTATAGTTCTGGGCCACACGAGCATGAGGATTGAAGGCCGATATCTTAACGACACCTTTCGAGGGTGGTCGCAGAACTGTATCAAGACTCGGTCGTTCGAGATGAAGAGGACCGTTCGTAGGTGGATTCGATGGAGAGGGATGAACCAGAGTAGGAGGTGAATCGTCAACCTTCTCCTTAGATGGAGTATATTCCTTGGCTCTAGTCGTGAGTGCAACATTATTTTTCATAGAATCACCAGTACACATCAAAACATATGATGTCGTAGAAGTAGAGGATTGGTCATGGATCACCAACAAGGCCTGTTGCTTAGACGGGAAGGGTTGGGACAAGACTGTCGGCGTAGATGGTTTTGGTGTTCCTTGAAGGAACATAGTAACCTCGGCACGTCGAGGACAATCCTTCGTGTAATGATCATCACCACAGATAAAGCAAGGGTAGCGTGGTTTGCGCTTATCCCGATCTTCAACAGGAGGGGTTTTAGTTTGCTCATTCTGATTATTGTTTTTACTCTCCTTATTCTTGCCTCTTCCTTTCTTTGATTTATTTTTACCGGTCGGTGTAGATTGAACAATGTTCACCTCGGAAGTTTTACCGGTGGAAGGGACAGGAGACGGAGAATTTTGAACATTAGAAGATGTAGACTTGGGGGTTGTACTTGAAAGAGAATGTGAGTGGGTATGAGCGGTACCAATCACACCATAAACTGCATGCAAAGCAGCTGGAGCAGTTGAAGTGCTGGAAGTACCAGGACGAGGTAGTTCAGGTAGTAAATCATAAAGTGTTCCCGTTTGCAAATAAACGAGATCAAGATACTTAGCACGACTTATAGCCTGCTCCTCTGTAACAACACCACCCATAGCAATTTCTTTACCAATTTCGTTCACGAAAGATTTCGTAAACCATTCTACCAGTAACTGATCAGGGAGTTCAAGTTTAATGAGACGTCATCTCCTTCGCCACTCATGAATATGATCCGATATATGAGTGCCTTTAGTTTGTTTGAAAGAATTCAAAATCCTAGTCCCAGTATTGTAGCGGATCAGTAACTGATAATGTGTGAGAAAATCCATAGCTAGGGTGTTGAAATCAGAAAAGAAACCTCGTGGCAATTCAATATACCACTTCACAGTCGAACCGATAAGGGTTCGTTGAAAAAGACGTAGACGAATGGAGTCATACATCAGAAAGTTGGACGAAAACCATAAATGAAAAGTCATGAGATGATTATTTGGGTCCTCTCCCACCTTGCCATCGAATTTCGGAATATCTGATGGAAGCTTAGCAGGAATAGCAGGCCATTGGGGAGAGTGACGAATTGGATCAGTGAGAATCCTAGACAAATCTGGCAAATCCAAGATAGCAAGAAAAGGTAACTATCGGTTTACTTGTGGGTACTGATGGCTTTGGGGTGGAAGCCCTGTCGGCAAACCAGTAGGACCATAAGCAGATTGTCTGTAGAGGGAAGACCCTGGCTGATTCGGTGGTGGCCAGATAGGATAGTAACCCCAAGGATTGTAACCTTGAGTTTGAGTGGGGACCTGAGGTTGAGTAGTTTGACCCGAACCCCAAATAGGATTGGTTATACCTGGATACGGTTGGCCTATAGTAGGGATAGTTTGTTGCCCCCCAGCATTTTGAGGAAATTTTTGTAGAAGCTGATTCCAATACTGGGCCAATTCAGGAGGTATATTTTGTCCAAAAGGTGAAGTTGGTCCCCCTATCATAGGTATAGTTCCACCCGGAAGTTGTGTGCCAACCGTAGGTTGCGTAGTAACTGTGTTGTGTCTGGGGAAAGGAAAAGGAACCGTACCACTCTGTCCACCAACAGGAATCTGCGGGTTTGGTGCAAAAGTCAGGATAGTGCCACTAGGATTAGGATTGCCAGAAGGAAACGGAGGGAGTGTCGGGATAAAACCGGGAATAGGATGCCCAGGAAAAGGAGGACCACCTGGAGAACCAACTGGGGTTTGCGGAGGCATTGGATTAGAAGCATTCAACAAAGCATTCAACGCATGGTAACCAGGAGGTAAATTTGGGTTAACCTCAGGCATTCGCTGGGTATTTATAGGAGCAAGAGTAGTTGCAGGGATTTCGGTTTGGACACTTGTAGTATTTGCGAGATGGGCCATCTCAGGAGGGAGAAAAAATTGATAAGTGGTATTCACCGGCGTAGTTTATGTCTCAGAAAACACTGGAGGGTTGATTTCGTAGACTGGAGGTGACTCAGTACCAAAAAGGACTCGTCGGAAATCACTTGACCAAAAAGGATCTTGGCCTAGTACACTGTGAGAAGGCTCAACGATTGATTCAGAAGATGTAACAACTTCTTCTTCAGAAGGATTTAATCACACAAAAGGTCGTTCACCACGACGAAGGCGATAGTCCTCTCTAGTATTGGTAATTCGAAAATATTCTAGAGAATCAATGCGTTCTACCCGTGGAGGTGGTGTAGAAACATCTTGGACTTCACTCTGATGAGGGGAACCTTCAGGGGTGCCTTCAGGTGTCGTTGTATGCAAGGGTTGTGAAGCATCCGGACGTTCCGGAGATAAACCTTGCATTCTACGTGAACGTCGTGGGGGAGAAATTGTAAACAAGTAACAAGCTCCGCGAAGAAAATCCTATGGTCAACTTCGAGAAACAAACAACACACACTAGTAAAGAAAATCTAGGAAGCAATCACCAAGAAAACAATACCTTCTAATTTCGAAGCCACTAGTTGGTGATGAAATCCAACGTCGCAACAACGAGATGAGAAGGGGCGGGGCTAGGGTGGAAAAGTTACGCTGACGACCTACTTAATGGACTTACACCCTGGTGCAAGCTCCCACACATAATCGTAGGTATACCCTCCAAGGAGCCCGAGTGAGTTTTATCAACATCAATTCCAGGTACCATGAAGACTTTCCCTTCCACAGTCACCTTGGGTAAGAACCTAGAGATATTGGCCACTAAGGTCACCACCAACAACAGTAAATCCTGGGGGAACAGTCGTCAGTCCGATCCACACACAAGGGCAGGGTATCTAGCCCGAAATCAACTCAAAAGGTTTCCACTCATAATTGTGGGTATACCTCGGAGTGACCCCCGTAATACATGCAATCTCTACATCGATGTCAACAAAGCAGGGTTAGTAACTCTACCAACACCAATGCGACCTAGTGCTTGACCCTTGTGTTAGAAGGGCTTCCCAGGACAATATGTTGCAAATGGATTTTAGCACTCCCTAACTCACGATGCTATTGTGTGTTTTGAGCTTTTGGAGAGTGTATCTCTCTTCCTACTCCAAAGCACTAGCCTAGCTAAATGTTGGTGTATAAGAGCCCTAGAAAAGAGTTACTAGATAAATTTTAAGATTACGCAATGTTTTTAAGAGCTGTTGTTTACTCAAAGGTAACGGAAGTGAAACTCGTGTTATATGACTCTGACCCAAATAATGCAAGGATGATAATAAAATATAACACTTTTCATTCCATGAATCCTATTTATGGGAAAGAGAGAAAATCTTCCAAATCAACCCAATACTACAATGCAATGCACAATTTCCTTTCAAATGTCAATTCAAACAATCATCCATAAAAGGACTATTCTCTATGTGTCTTTTTCAAATACTTCAATAAACTCTAAAATTTGATTTTTCAATGTTTTCTAAAAGACAAAAACAATGTTTTTGAAAGAAAAGATTATTGTTCACTTTCCAAAAGGAATTCTCACTATATCAATGAGAAAGCATAAAAATCAAATCATAAAGAAACAAGCAATAACAACCCAATCAACTCTTTCAATGAAAGAAAAAACAAAAAGCAAACCAATTAGTCTTCTCAATGCAAATGAAAATGTTCTTTCAAACCATCAAGCAAATGAGAAACACAAAGCACTTAACTCTCAACCAATCCCTGGTTCTCAACCAATCAAACATACTCAGCTCTGGAACTCAGAGAGAATGAATTTGCCAATAAGAGTCAAGAAGCGAAAGTCAAGCTACAAAGGACAAGAAAAACCTTGAAACCCTAAAACTGTTCAAGCATGCAAACGAAAGCAAGAAACATATCAATCAAAAGTCCAAGAAGCCAATAAGATGCATCTCAACTGATCTGGGCAGTCAAAAAGACAAAAACTCGATTTCAAAAATTTTGAAAAGACTGTTCGCAGGCAAGGAATGTAACACAGTGCGAGAACCTATGATTCTCGCAGGAAACCTTTGAGCAAGGTACGAACACCTCGCACTGAACCTTATGACCAGGGTGCGAACCTGACCAGTTCTCGCAGGCTGCAGTTAAACGCAGTGCGAGAAGTCCTGAAGATGACAAAATTTTTGAAAATGAAAGCTAAATTGACAAAGGCTTCTAGACCCAGAAGGTCTCTCAGGATATCCTGAGGACTCAAAGACTGACAAGACAAGAGAAAAAATGAAACTGGAGCAAATGGCCACAGAAAATACAAAAAAGCCACCAAAAAATGGGATTGTTCCCCAGTGGAGTCGCCAATTTTGTTTCAGGATTAATCCGTAAGTGTGGACACAAACCAATCTCCCTAGATCCACCTGGATCTAGAACAAAACAGGACAGAATGATACTCTTTCCCTAGATTTTAACTATTGAATGAACTAAGAAGCAAGAATCATGAACATACCATATGATCGCTTCCTTGGGTCTTTGTTGTACCAATTTCGCTCCAATTCTCTTGCGCAGTCCAGACCAAGACAGCTCAAACCAATCGAAGTGAAAACAACTCAATATATTCAATGGTTAATCTATACATATGATCAAGGAGTTATGTAATAAAGTGCAATCAACTTTATGGGAAAGGGACACATTACTGTATTATATTGATAGAAAGAAAAACTTACAACCTGAGCCTTGTTGTCGCAAGCCTCCTTTCGATGGCTCCTATCTCTGACACACACACTTGCTCAGGCATGAAGAAGATCAACCACTTTTAATAACCTTGCTGGTGTCTCTAGCTGTTGTAGCATCAGTCCTTCATACAATCTTCCACTAATTCTCCAATCAATCTCTTGCTGATTTGTTGCTTAACCCTTTCCATGAGTATTCCCTTCAATTTATAGGAGAGAATAGATTAGTTACTTGGATAGGAATGATCCCAAGATATCAGGAAAACGAGTACTTAGATAATCATTCGAATGCCAACTCATCATTCTAGAAGATTCCCTTCCAGAAGGTTCGAGAATTTATCTTTTTCCTTCCTTTAGAATATGTTCGCACCCTGATAGTTAGGTACAGTGTGAACTTCTCGCATTCCATCTTAATGCAGCCTGCGAGAATCATGTATTCTCGCAGGAAAATATATAGGTAGCCTGCGAACCTCCCTAAAAAATATGATTTCTGGAAAGAGACAAAGGTAACTTTTCTCAGGAAAGTGTTCTAGTGAAGAGCCTGATTTCTCCATCATCATTACATCATCATGACAACCAAATTTATGGATAACACCTGCTGAGGTAAACACCCCCCCCCCCTAAAGTTGCTCAGCTCAGATATGCTGATTCTTTTGAAAGTGACTTTTCTTTATTATTAAGAGAATGAAGATCTGCCACATTGGATTATATGATGACTGATGCCATAGAAGTTGAAGTGAACCTAATGGCTTCAGGGAAGATGAAAACTAACTATGGAAGTGACATAAAAATAACTCAAGATAAATCACATCCTTCAACATCACAAACATCAGAAGAAAGGTTTGAAGCAATGATGAGAAACATGGAGAGAATGATGGAAAGAATGGCTCTGAGTAATAGGTCTAACCCCAAAGAACAGGCTAATGGTCCACCCAGAAATTCGAGGAGACCAGCAATCCCACAAATTAGACAAAGAGAGCAAAGGAATTAGGGAAATCAGGGGAACCAAGCAAATCAAGTAGATTAAGCGAATTAAGGAAATCAAGGGGATTAGCAAATAAGGCCTCATTTCCAAAATAATTATATAGATGAAAATTATGATGGATATTTGGAAGACAACATGAACTGTTGTGATGATAAAGAAACAGAAGTGTTTTTGACTAAAGAAGAACACGACCAGTTCATGGATGACAGTGGGATCTTTTTTCAAGATGAGGAGGAAAGGTTGTCAGTAGAAACTGAATATTACAAGATGGGATTGAAAAATTCCATCATGCAATTCCAAAGACAATACAACCTTCAAAATCAAAGGGTACCTCCAAACCCTCCAAAGGGAAACCCCACCAAAGAAGCTCAGAGTAACATACCTTCTTCAAGTCAGACCAAAAAAGATTATGTTGCAAAGGATTGAGATACAAAAGACTCTATTGTGAAGGATTTTGCTGCAAAGGGTACCGTGGACAAAGGAAAGCATAAAGAAGAACCCCAGAAGAGAATATTGGAGGCAAGGAAAGAAAGGGTCACCAAAGAGGTAGAGAAGACTTCATCCTCTTTTAATTTTGAAAGTGAGATGGCTAAGATAAAAAATTGTGTACCATTTAATGAATTAATCAAGAATAGAAAATATAGAAATCAGATCATCAAGATTCCTAAGACATAACAGGATTTTGATACCCTGAACATACAAGATGACCACCCTGCCATATTATTCGGACCAAGAGTAGAAGAAAATGGTGATAACAAAGAAGTTCCCCCTTTCTATGTTAGCCTAAAATTCCATGATATGACTCTACACAATGCTATGTTGGATTCAGGGGCATTTCATAACCTAATGCCCAAAGTGGTCATGGACCAACTAGGCTTGGACATCACTAGGCCTTACAAAGACTTGTTCTCTTTCAATTCCAGGAAGGTGAAATGCCTAGATCTTATCAAAGATCTGGTGGTATCTTTGGCACAAATTCCAGCAAAGAACATGTTCATGGATGTAGTAGTGGCTGACATCCCTCCCAAATTTGGCATGTTATTTTCAAGATCTTGGGCTACAAAATTAAAAGGAACCCTCCAGATGGACATGTCATATGCCACCGTCCCTATTCTCGGTCAAGACAGAAGGTTGTTCAGAGAATTTTTGATCAAATACATGGTCAACAACAAGTCACAACCAAGTAATCACCCCATATACTCTGTAGAAACTGAGTTGGGATCTTCCATTTTCTTCAATGGCCTGTTTTGTGAAGAATAAGAACAAGAAATTGATGTGACTAAGAAATCTGATAAACAGGTTGAGGAGTATTCAAAGCAGCAGGACGAAGCAGAAGATCAGATATGGAAGATGATTTTTGATGGTGTTTCCTGTAGAGAAGGAGCAGGAGCTAGCGTTTGGATCAATCATCCCAAAGGAGATTCAAAATTATATAAGATTATTTTTTAATGCACAAATAACATGGTTGAATATGAAGCATTAATATTGGGGTTAAAGGTCTTGAAAGAATTGGGTACCAAAAGAATTGTTGTACATGGAGACTCTGAGCTAATTATAAATCAAATCAAAGGCATATACCAAGAAAAACACCCCAGACTAAGGGCTTATAGAAATCTGGTACCAGACCTCCTTGAGAAGTTTCTAGAATTCAATCATTCAGCAATTCCATGAGAACAGAATCAGGTTGTTGATGCCTTGGCCACTTTAGCAGCAGTTTTCAAAGTTCCAATTTTCCCTAAAAAAAGCTACGAGGTTGAGGTCAAGTACAGGCCAGCAGTACCAGATAATATGAAGCACTGACAAGTTTTCAAGGACGACAAACAGATAGAAAGCTTCCTCAAGATGGAGAATGAGTTCGAAAATTTGAACATTGATGATGAATATTGTGATGATGAGGTGGATGCAGTTGCTTTCACAAAAGAGGGGTATTTTGACAATAATATTGTAGGCAGAGATATCGTTCATCTAAAAAGCAACATCATTCCCAAGGGTCTTCTCCCATTGGAGAATATCTTTGATAATAATGACATGGCCAGAAGTCCAAAGATTACAGTAAATGAAGGGGATGTGGAAGATTGCAATATTGGGACTCCAAAGGATCCAAAGGTCGTTAATATGTCCAAAAATCTTAGCCCTGAAGTCAAGGAGAGATATATCAAATGGATGAAAGAGTTCCCTAATGTTTTTGCCTGAAGCTATGATGACTTGAAAATTTATGATACCAGTATAATCTAGCATGTGATCCCAATCAAAGAAGATCATAAACCTTTCAAACAAAAATTAAGGAGGATAAATCCTTTACTACTGCCTTTGATCGAGAAAGAAGTAAAGAAACTATTTGAAGCCAAAATCATAGTGTCCTCGAGATTTTCCAAATGGGTGGCGAATCTGGTGCCAGTTAGAAAGAAGAGTGGAGAAATCTGGTTGTGTGTGGATTTCAAGAATCTGAACAAAGTATATATAAAAGACAATTACACATTGCCTAAGATGGATCATATCTTACAGAAGGTGGCGGGTTCTCAGAAGATGTCAATGTTAGATGGATTCTTAGGATACAATCAGATTATGGTGCACCCTGACGATCAAGAAAAGATGCCATTTACCACACCATGGGGAACATTTATGTATGCCAATATGCCTTTTGGGCTTATGAATGCAATGGAAACGTTTCAAATAGCTATGAACATAGATTTTTCTCATGAAAAGGACAAATTCATTATTATCTACCTTGATGACATCACTGTGTATTCTGCCTCAGATGAGGAACACCTCAAGCATCTTAGAAGGGCGTTTCAAAAGTGTAGAAAGTTTGGAATATCGTTGAATCCTAAGAAGTCAAATTTTTCCATGGAAGAAGGAAAGTTGTTGGGTCACTTTACTTCAAAAGAAGGGAGAAAGGTAGACCCTATCAGAGCGGAGTGGATATTAAAAATTGGCATACCCAGAAGTAAAAAGGAGGTACAATCTTTCCTAGGCAAAGTGAACTTTCTAATAAGATTCATCCGTAATTTGGTCGAAATCATAAAACATATTATGAACATGCTCAATAAAGGAAATGAAATAAAGTGGATTCTTGAGGCCAGAAAATCTTTTGAAGATATCAAGGT
This sequence comes from Picea engelmannii, assembly GCA_009831015.1. Classification (NCBI taxonomy): domain Eukaryota; kingdom Viridiplantae; phylum Streptophyta; class Pinopsida; order Pinales; family Pinaceae; genus Picea; species Picea engelmannii. The sequence goes on from ML777875.1 coordinate 217,228, forward strand.
GGCATTGACCAAGGCTCCTGTGTTGGCCAATCCTAATTTTGAAAAGGATTTGATATTGTTCTCTTTTGCTTCAGAACATACAATTGTTGGTGTTTTACTCCAAAAAGATGACTAGAATTTTGAGAAGCCCATAGCATATTACAACAAGACATTGAGGGATGCTCCTTTGAAGTATGACATCATGGAAAAGAAAGCATATGCTTTAGCCAAGGCATTGAAATAATTCAAAGTTTACATCCTACATTCCCATACTACTACTTATGTAACCAACAGCTCAGTGAAAGACATCTTAACCCAACCTGACCCTGAAGGGAAGAGGGGTAAATGGATAGCAGTACTATTAGAATATGAACTTGAGATCAAACCCACGAAGTTGGTCAAGGGACAAGGGCTTGCGAAGCTGGTGGCACAGACAAATTGTGAACTCTTAGGAATAAATTTCATTACAGACCTATCAGAAGGCGTAGAAGAAGAAAGGACTCCTCAAATATCCCAGAAATTTCTTGACTCCACATGGTATGTAGACATCATCTTTGTGTTGAAAAATTTGCAGGCTCCTCCTGAATTCAGTAAAACAAAGGTTAGATTCTTGAAACTGAAAGCAGAAAAATTTTTGTATAGTGAATGAATATCTATATTGGAAAGATCCAGGGGGGATTTTATTGAGTTGTTTGATAGAAGGAGAAGAAAAAAAAAACATCAGCGAGTTCCATAAGGGTGACTATGGGGGTCATCATTATTAGAAGACAATTGTGCATAATATTTTGAGGGTTGGATTCTATTGGACTAGAATCTTTCTCGATGTTTATAAAGAGGTTTCAAAATTCCATGAATGTCAGATCTTCAATGGGAAAGAAACATTGCAGTCTCTTCCTTTAAAACCCATTTCAGTGGAAGCTCCTTTCAGACAGTGGGGCCTTGACTTTATAGGATAAATACACCCACAATCCTCAGCTCAACACAAATGGATTCTGACAGCGACAGATTATTTCACTAAGTGGATTGAGGCATTTCCCACCAGGTAGGAAACAGATGATGTTATCATCCAATTTTTAAAAGACAATATTATGTCCAGATTTGGATGCCCGACCAAGATCATAACGGACAATCTAGCGACTTTCAAATCCAAGAAAATAGAAAAAAATTGCAGAGATTACAATATCACCCTTGGTAATTCTACATATTATTATCCTCAAGGAAATGGTTTGGCTAAATCTTCGAATAAAATCTTAGTCAGAATCATCAAAAAACTATTGCAAGGAAACAAAAAGGCCTGGCATAAAAATATCATCCATGCATTATGGCCTGACAAAATATCCCCAAAGAGATCGATAGCCATGTCTCCTTTCCATATCGTTTGTGGAATGGAGGCTATTTTTCCTACTGCATTGGGATTTCCAGTAATGAAGCTATTATAGGAGCAAGAGGCGGAAACAGACGCAAATTGGAGAAGAGATGATGAGTTGATTAGCGTACAGCAACCCAGGGAAAAGGTTTTCCATAATTCCTAGCTGCGCCAAGACAAGATCAAAGAGGCTTTCGACAGACGCACCAAGGCGGATGATTTTGAGCTAGGAGACTTGGTACTAAAATGGGATACCATAAATGAAGATAAGGGAAAGCATGGGAAGTTTGACCATCTCTGGTTGGGACCATTTGAGATTGCATCATACCATGGGAGTAATGCCTACTTACTGCAGGAGAGTAATGGAGATATCATTGGAGGAGGACCTGTGAATGGTAGGTTCCTCAAACATTACATTGTTTAAACACCATCATCCCTCCCATTCATTGTACATAATCTCTCTTACATTTTTTTATTTTGCATAAAGAATTCAAAATAAAAGCAGCATAATTGAAGCCCAAGGTGAAGGCGTTGAGCTATGTTGGGTTGATTTTGAGTTTTCGAATAAATACCAACAGATTAATATCACATGAATAAGTCACAACCCAATGTGTAGGCACTAGGTATAGAGTTCTTTGCTACTTCGCAAGGAGGATAGCATCCCCATTTGGAGCCTATGTTATCACCATAACATTCTTAGATGGAATCCAAGTTCCCAATTTAGCGAGGGGCTACATCAGGTTGGACACACGAAAGTTGATGGGGCCCAGCAGGCTATAGATCTCGAGCAGCCCAGATTGACGGTCAAGAGACATATTAGGCGATGAAGTAGCACGAAGGTTAATAACTCGAGAGAAGGCCAAGGAAAACACAGTGGTGTCACTTCGCAGACATGTCACACCACCAGAGGCATATCGGGGCGAAAAGAGGTCTACCCAAAACCGCTTTGCCTTGCCCCCAATATCTGAAATCACGTATAAAAGGAGGGCCCCGACCATTATTTTATGATATTTCAAATCAGTTGAACATTTGAAAATTGGCACAAACACTCCATTCGAAACTGAAGCTCAATAGTGAATCAGACTCACGCATCCTCTGCTAATTCATAGGTATTTTTCATCATGGCCACGAGTCCTGTCATTTTTTCCCTAATAGAGCAAGACCACGCCTTTAAAGAAGAAGCCCTAATTGACAGGGACTCTGATGTATTTGACACAGAAATAACCATCTCACCCATTTCCATATCCAAAGCCAACCTGTTAGAAAATGTTGGGAAATGAATACCCTTCCTTGAAGTCGCCCAAGCCTCCATTTCCCCTTACACCGTCGAAGTCGCCTTCCCATTACGAGATTTCATAAGCTGGTGTGTAGAACAGTACTCGCAAGAAGAAATGGTCATTTTGAATAAGTTAGGGTTAGAGGTCTTATGCGAATTAGATATCCCATCAATTCAACATGCACTCAGTATACCAGAGTCTTCCCCCATAGTTTCGGAGCCCTTCAAGGAAGAGAGACTGATCATAGTCTACAGAGAATGTCCCTCCGAAGTCAAAACTCTATTTTTGTAGACCATTGTTAAACCCGAATATCATTCTAAGAGTCTGTTGTTACCTATGAATGTTAGCGTCATGGTTATTGAGGTCCAGTGGGCCTACTCCATACTTATTCAAATTCTAGGATTGGATAACGACAAGTTTGTGGTAGAAGGCATGTTGGGTTTCTTGTTTCCCTTTTTTCTGTCAGAGTCCAGTAAGTTGGTCTGTATCAGTTATGAAAAGTTCATCGTTGACAATATGCACCAACAACTGGTAAATTTCAATTCACTAAGACACTTCAGGTACTACATGCATTTACTAAGAATGTTCCTGGGAACGAATAAGACAGATTTCCCTGAAGTTGCATTCATTTCGACTGAATTCAAAAGGATCCCAATGTTGATTTTTATAAACAAGATCATGTCCAGAGTTTATATATTAATCTTCGACACTAGCCTACCAAGGGTTTTGGAAGAAATAAAAATCTCTTTATAACCCAAACCTGAGAACAGGATAGGAGATTGTATGTTGTTCATGCATTTTATGGTAATTTGGGTGTATGGTTATCAAGAAGGACCTTACCTTTTACCTGTCTTTCTGACTCCCATAGTCTTTTCCCTAGAGTTCATCAGACAAAGAATTATTTCAGAGATAGAGAACTTTTTGAAAATGCACAAGGCATCTAACTTAAAGTTTCCTTTCCTAGTAGGACCATTTGTGGTAAAGACTAGGTTCTGTTTGCCTCAGATCGATGCCAAACTCGATGAATTTTGATTTAAACAGTTACAAGGGAGGAAATATGACCCACACTAGGTCATATCTAAAAAAATAGTGATGAGAAGACAAGGCCCCTATGAGAATGAGCATGTTGAAGGATTTGATAAACTCGAAAATCTGGAAACCTGTGAAGATATGGAAGTCACTTTGCAATATGATCAAACACAACAAATAGAGTCATCCCCGTAGCAGATCCAAACATAGAAAACTTCTCCAAGGTTGATTATTAAATCTCCCAAGATAAGTGTTTATAACAAAAGGAGCAGTTCAAAGGCTTTGAGCACCAGTGATCAACAAAATGTTCTCAAGAAAGTGAAGATTACACAGTACCCACAGGTAGTAAATCTTGAGGAGGAAGAGCCCAAAGAGAAAACGAGCATGGAGATGGTGGAGAGCAGAAACATAAACAAAGAAGATAATGCAAAGAGCATTCCATAGTGTGAAAGCAGCTCAATGGATTTCACCAGCAAGAAACGTATCTTTAGCAAGACACCTGGGGAAGTTTACCAATCCAGAGAAGATTTAGCAAATCAGTATGTTGTGAAAGGAAGTATGGCCAATAGTGAGATAAGATATTTGTTGCCTGAAGTAGAAAAGATCTCCTAGCATAGGTCTTCCTTGTTCTCATTCAGATATGTGGAACGAAATACATTTAACATAGAAATGGAAGATGAGGATAAAGTGTCTGAAATAAAGCTGCACTATGAGAATATTGGTGCCCTAGACAAGGTAAAGTTCCATAGAAAGGCCAGTGACATGCTATATTCAGACCATCTGAGTCTGAGTCTAAGATTTTCAATACTAACAACCCATGCACTTAAATTATATGGATAGTTGAAGCAGGAGAAAGAATCCAGCAAAGCCTGGCAAACCCAGGTCAAAATATTGGAATCTGAAAGCCCTCAAGGGGTAAAATATTATTTAGATGAGAAAGAGAAGATGATCCAAAGCCTAAAGAAGAAGCTGAAGATGTCCTCCACAGAACATGCACGGGAAGCAGAGTTATCTTCTATAGAGAAATAAAAGGAGATTCAGACAGGAAGAACTAAATTACAACGCCAAAGTATTGCAGCTTGAAAATGAAAAAGAGAGTTGGACACGAGGACAGAAAATAGAATCAGACATCGTTGCTATTGTACATTCTACTACAGAAACTGGATGAAGCATTGATGGATTGGTTCAGGATATGTCCCAAGTAAGATTAAATACAGGGGAGATCAAGAGCCTTAAGGAGATCATAGAAAAGCTGCAGCAAGAGATGAAAATGAAGGAAGAAAATATGGCCCAATTTCAAAAGGATAATCAAGATTTGCAAGAGAGGGTGAACCAGCTGAAGACGAGGTTGAAGGGAAAAGTATTGTTGTAAGGAGATAAACATGTAATATGGGATGCTATTGTTGTTGAAGCTGCTAAATTCAGAGTTTATCTGAATTTTATGAATGACAAAGACAACATGGCTATCATTGCACAAAGCAGATGTACTATTATTAATGAAACATTGGTGAAAAAACCCTCGGAATGGGCCCAGAATGTTATTGATTTGTTGAATTCTATGCCCACTTCTGATATTCAGACGATTGGGGTAAAGGAAAGAAATGCATTGATCATTTAGGCCAGGAGGATCATCGCTAAACACAATTTTCTCAAATTGGTTCAAACCAAAGATGTGCAAATGGAACAGAGTATACAAGAGTTTAGGGATACATTTGAACAATTGTTTATCAAGGGCCTCCCACCATTTTGGGATGGTAAAGGAAAATTATACAATCAAGAGGAATACAATTCTCTCCTCACTCAATGAAGAATGGATCATTCAAAATTTGAAGGCCTGTAAGAGAATCTGAAGGGACCCAGTTTCGTGGAATATTTGGTCGTGGACTTTGAGATTTTAAATCAGTTCAAGAAAATGAAAATTGGGCTGTCAACTATGTCTTACACTACTTGCATTGAACTGGAGATTCTGATAAAGGAAATGATGGATTATGACATTCCTTCTGACTCACTGTGGAAGGAGATCGTGTGACTAGGAAGGACGAAATGCAGTTTTCCAGGGACCAGTAAGTAACCTCTAGGTGTCACCAAACTGGCAAGTTCGACAAGGGATCACAGAAAGACAGATGGAACAAAAGGAATTCGAGCAGTCAGAGAGATTTGTCCCTAAGTTATGAAACATTTTTTGCTTAATCATTGTAAATCGATTCATATGCCAAGACTATCAGTTGAAATTATTATAGTCAATTTTATAAGTTGAAACGTTTCGTTTTCAGCCATTGTAATCGAATTGTATAAGTACTAGAAATTCTAAATGAATTAATGTTGGCATAAGTGCAAGGGCACCTTCCTAGTTGTTTTGAACTACATTGCAATTTTCTAGAGCTGAATTGAATACATATGCAGAATCTTTTCAAGTCTCTATGAAAAGATTCTAATGGTGGTGATATGAGTTTTGTCTTCTCTCATTGTATGTATTTCCTGTGTTCTTTATTTCCATTTGCATTGTCTTTTGTTTAAATTAGATAGTTAAAAGATCAGAATTCATCTCATGATGCTCTCATCTTAAGAAATTTAAACTGTGTGAATTTCCGCCTAACCAAATCAGAATTCATTTCAGTAATGCTCCGATGGAGTTATTTGTTTTCTCTTTCTTCTTACACCCTGCTTAAACTCAATTAACAACTCAGATTCATTGCCTCATTTAGCCTTTATCCTCTGGAGAGTTCTATCGTCCAATCATTATTTTCATTTACTTTCAAAATTTTGACTCCATAGCCCTAAGAGTCCCTCCCCTTCTTTGCCAACAAATTTTATAAAAAACCCCAAGATAATCTGAATCTAGCCATTGATTTTCAAAGATATATTAAGTGACATGAGGGAGCCCTCTATGAGTTGAGTCGTCTAGTGCCCAGCTCTAAAGTAGGTTGAAACAGTTACCTCTGTCATTTTTCTATCAGCCGGACAAAATTTACAGAGTGCTAAGAGATGGTCTGGTTGTGGAGACAGAAATGTCAGCCAGAGGCCCCCTCCATGGATGATTTTTCCTGAAGGCCCATGCTGAGTTAAGTTTGTGTCTGATAGAAGAATACATGTGCAGTCTGACAGAGAATACGCAGACGAAAAGCCTTGAATGCAGGGGCCCGATCATGTTCCTGGTGATCGTGAGCATTTTTTAGTATAAATAGTTAGTTCTGATATTTTGTTAAGGTCATCAACTGGTTGAGCAGAGCTCCCTATTTTGTAAAGTTTTGATGCTAGAACTATTTTATGGTTATGTACCAAATTTGAGACTTTCATGTTAATAGAAATCATCTCCTTTTCATCTCTCTGTAAAAACTGTGCTAAAACACTCGGGCATGGAGGATCCAATCGAGGGTTGTTATGTTGTTGTAATGTAGGTTTGATTACAATGGTCTCATGACCATTTTTATCCAGCTACCTTGTTATCTTTTTCCCTCTTACACTGAATGGCTCAAGCATGGAGGATCCAATCAAGTTGTTGTAGCTGCATTGTGATGTAGGTTTGATCATTATGTTTTTGTGACTGTGTTGTTTGGACATATTTCAGTGTCTGAAGCTTGAGCTCAAGAGTGATCTTGAGTCTGATTGTTTCTTATCCAAGTTGCTTGAAAGCCTGATTCTCATAACAGTCTTGTTCACCTTTCTCACTAAGTCTTCCCTCTGCTCACACTTAAACTCAATTCACTGACTAAAGTTAGTTGTGCCCCTCACTTCCCTGCACATTTCTGGTCCAGTTCGGTGTTGAACATCATTCATATATTGATTTTTGTCCATTGATCTCCACTCGTATAAAACCAACATCCACCAAAAAATATGATGGGTATTAGGTTTATCCTCCTACAATCTAAGGGTGACTCTCAGTGCTAATAGAACAACCAGGTGGTTTTGTACTGCATAAAAAATGACTCATGTATGCAAGATAAGGAAGGCCTTGTATGGTCTTAAGAAGGCTCCCAGAGTTTGGTAGGATAGGATTGATGGCTTTCTTTAAAGCCCAGGATTTCAGAAAAGTGATGATGATGCAAATATGTACTTCAAGGTAAGAGGTAACCAACCTATTATACTAATCTTTTATGTTGATGATATCTTTCTAACAACATATGAAGGGATAATAACCTGGTGTAAGAGGGAGCTAACCTCAGAATTTGAGATGAAAGACTTAGGCTTGATGCATTACTTCCTAGAATTGGAAGAGATAGTTGACAGTGTCATATAACCCTCAGCAAAATTGATTTGTTGAGAGGAAAAACAAGAGAATTTGTGAGGCAACGAAAGAAATGATGTTTGACCAGGATATGCCAAATTATTTATGTGCAGAAGCTACCTCCACTGTCGTGTATATTCATAACAGGTGTTCACATGTTATATTGAAGGACAAGACTCTTGAAGAGGTCTTCTTAGGGATCAAACCTGAAGTAGGGAATCTAAGGATATTTGGGTGTCATGTGTATATTCATGTCCCTAAGGAAAAGAGGACAAAGATGGAACCCTCAGGAAACAAAGGGGTTTTTGTGGGGAACAGTGAGAACTCCAAGGCTTACATGATTTATGTACCAGGTTAGAGGAAAATAGAGGTAATAAGACAAGTGAATTTCCATGCGGAAGTTGCATTTAAGAAATCCAGAGAGCATCAACAGTAATTGGAAGCAATTCAGCCAACTTCACTCTCTTTTGAAAATGAAGAGTCAAATGATCAGAGGAAGGAACCTCGTGAAGGGACAAGTAATGATCCCCCAGAACCTGTTGAAGTGTTAGAAAGAACTCTTGAAGAACCTCCATCCAAAAGGAATCCAAGGTGTCTTAAAGAAATAATGCAGGAAGAAGAACTGATAGTTTCTCCCAAAGGAACTTTCAGGGAAAGGAAGAGGCCTCATAGGTTTGGAGGCTATGTTGCACTGATGAGTAGAATTATTGATGCCAAACCTTCTTCATTTGATGAAGCAGATAAATTACAAGTATGGAAGGATTTCATTCTTGAGAAATACAGGTCTATTATAAAGAACAATGTTTGGGACATTGTGTCGAGGCCAAAAGACAAATTAATGGTTTCTTCCAAATGGATCTATAAGATCAAACATGCAGCTGATGGAAGTGTGGAAAATTCAAAGCAAGATTTGTAGCCAGAGGCTTCACTCAGAAAGAAGGAATCGACTACGAAGAGAATTTTTCCCCTGTAGCCAAGTATACCTCCATTCGAACTATTATTTCTTTAGCTCTCGTTCTTGGTTGGAAGCTACATCAAATGGATGTAAAAACAACATTCTTGAATGGAAAGATTGAACATGAGGTCTTTGTGGAACAACCAGATGGTTTTGTACTGCATAAGAGAGGAACGCATGTATGCAAGCTAAGGAAGGCCTTGTATGGTCTTAAGAAGGCTCCCTGAGTTTGGTATGACAAGATTGATGGCTTTCTTAAAAGCCTAGGCTTTCAGAAAAGTGATGTTTATGCAAATATGTACTTCAAGGTAAGAGGTAACCAACATGTTATATTAATCACGTATGTTGATGATATCTTTATAATAGGAGATGAAAGGCTAATAGCCTGGTGTAAGAGGGAGCTAACCTTAGAATTCGAGATGAAATACTTAGGCTTGATGCATTACTTTCTAGGATTGGAGGTATGGAAAAGTCAGGGCGAGATATTTCTGGCACAAGGAAAATACATAGTGGATGTACTAAAGATGTTTGGTATGATGGATTGCAAACCCATGTATACTCCGATGATTACCAACCTGAGGAAGCTGCATGATTCTGATACAGGTTCAGATTTGGTGGATCCCACCATGTATAGGCAGTTGATTAGATCATTGATGTACATGATCCACACTAGGCCAAATATATGCTATGCAGTGATTGCAATGAGTCAGAACATGACTGAACTGAGACAGAGACAATGGGTGGTAGCAAAGTACATCTTGAGATATATCAAAGGGACCATTACTTATGCTATGATATATACATCCAGTGGTGGTTTATTTCTGCATGGGTATGCAGATCCTGACTAGGCAGAAAGCCCAGTGGATCAGAAGAGTACTTCCAAATACTAGTTCAGTTTAGGATCCGCTATGATATCTTGGTCAATCCGGAAGCAGGGATTCATTTCATAGAGTATTTTAGAGGCTCAGTACATTTGATCCGAAATCGGATCCAGAAGCCTGACAGGGCTTGAAAAATGCTCAAAAATTAAAATTCTCATAATCTGACGAAACCAACTCCATTGTGTCCATCTCGTCTTCCCAATTCTGATGGTATATTTACTTTGTCAAATGGGTTCCATATGCAAAAGTTATCACGTTCTGATCGGAAGCCCAAACACGTAAAAAGTCAAAGGTCAACTGGTCAACAAGTCAACGCTGATGTCAGCATGCTGACTGTGCAAGAGATGACGTGGCACTCTCTGGCTGATGGTGATTGGACAGGTTCACTGACAAGGCAGAGATGTGGCAGGCAACTGGACCAGTCAATAACTTACAAGTGGCATTAATCCAGCAAATGGGGAGATGCCACGTGGCCCAGTCATGGGCAGCCACGTGGCACCCAGTCATCAGTTGAAGTGGTATGTTTCAAAAAATTGTTTTTGGGGTCCATGGGATTTGAACCCATGACCACCACCAAGCCCAACACCTTAAGCAATGGTCTTTTGCCAATACACCAAATTAATTTTTATGTTATGAAACCCACATTCTGAAATATATTGGAAAGTATTGTATGGAGAGGGGCTAGAGCTTAGCGCTTTGGGCTAGCGCTTGGCCATATGAACCCATATGACCCTGTCAAGGGGGCACGCGCTCAGGAAAGGGGGCTAGGCCCGATTTATAGTTATAAAGTGGGTTTTCTAACTGATTTTGGGTTTTTAATTAATGTTAAACCTATTTTTAATGGTTTTTATCCATTTTTGGGAGTTATTGGGTAGTTTTGGAGCCTAAATTTTTGGGAGGAAGTTGGATATGAGCAACCAACTTCCTAGATATATAACCCAGGCCTGTTTGAGGCCATAGGGGGCATTTAGAGAAGATTTATGCTGAGGAGAATCCAAGCCAAATTCATTTTGAGGCAGAGAAGCTTTTGAGGAGGAGACGTTGTCGGATCATTTATGGGAGCTCCGGATGTCCATTTTGCATGCCATTTTCTTTGCATGGTTCTAGAGATCTGGAAGAACATGACCAGATTAGTCTTGTATCCATTTGGCATTGTAGTGATGTACTTTTGAGTTTTTGAGCAGAAATAAAGAAGCCTCCCGCACAGAGAAAAGGCCCGGAGACGTAGGCAAAGTTGTGCCGAACTCCGTTATCAATCTGCGTGTTATGGTTTGTTGTTTATTCTTTCATTTCAGATCTGCAAATGTGTATATGGCTGTTATAATTCCTCTTCTTTCCTCATTCTTTCACTAGGTTTCTCAAATGGTTAATTAACACATGCAAAATTAAAACTCAACCATAAGTCATTAAAAGATCCGACGGATCAACATTGCAGCAAGTGATGCTAGCAAGGAAGCAACATGGCTCATAAAATTGATTTTTGGGTTGTTTGGTGATAATCTCGAGACAACAGTGGTTCACTATGACAATCAAAGTTGCATAAAATTGATAGAGAACCCGATATTTCACAATAGCTCAAAACATATTGAATTGAGGTACCACTACATTCGAGACTTGGTCCAGAGAAAAACTATAAACTTACAGTACATAGCCACAAGCGAGCAGGTAGTTGATATCCTGACCAAGCCTCTGACCTCAAGAAAATTTGTGCAGCTGAGAGGCAAGCCTCGTGTGGCTGAGAATGACTCCCTCATTGAGAGGGAGTGTTAAATTTGGTAGCATCGACAGTCATTCTCCAATGAGAGGCCATATGGGCCACCCTGAGGCTAGCCAAGGATATTTGGAGAATCAACCAATCTTGTGAGGTATTGAAAAAATCTAGGGGGAATGTATAACCTCTGTGAGTCAAACCAAAATTTAGGATGAACGAGATGCTATGTAAGTCTAATGCAAAAGTCAGGGGGAATGTACAACCTTTGTGAGCATAGACAAACTAGTGCAAAATTCAGGGGGAATGTACAACCTCTGTTAGCATAGACATACTAGTGCAAAATTCAATGGGAACATACAATCTTTGTGAGCCTATTCAAGCCTTGTGAGCCATGAGAAAGATTCAAGGCATCTAGAAAAAGTCAGTTTGAATATAAAATTCCTATGAGCTAGAAACAAACGATATTCCTAATATTGCAAATGATATAAATGTATTGATCTAGTGTGTTGGCACGTGTAACACTATCCACCATGAAGAGAATTTTGAATTGGCTTGTAAAGAGTCGAGTTGTAACTGAAGTCTCAAGTCTAGTTCTATTTTCGAACTAAAGTGTAATGATGAGTTGTAACTGAAGTATTAAGTCTAGTTCTATTTTCGAACTAAGGTGTAATGTTGAGTTGCAACTGAAGTATCAAGTCTAGTTCTATTTTCGAACTAAGATGTAATGTTGAGTTGTAACTGAAGTATCAAGTCTCATTCTATTTTTGAACTAAAGTATACCAGTCTCAAGTCTAGTTCTATTTTCAAACTAAAGTATATCAACTTCAAGTCTAGTTCTAAGTTCGAACTAAAGTATGAAGTTGAGTTATGATTAAAGCATGCTAACAAGTTACTATTTTGAGCCATACACTTCTCCTCTTCAGCCTATATAAGAAGAGGTCGACCCCTCTCTTCAACACAGTTTGATATGCAGGTTAAGGGTTAAGCAATAGAGGCTCATATTAGTGATAAAGAGGCAACATACCAAAGATTCAACATATCAGTGTTGTATATCAGCAATAGAGGTTGCATATTAGAGACGTATATCAGTAGCATATCAGTGTTGTATATAAACAATAGAGGCATCATATCAGAGGCATATTTCAGCAAGGTCTCTTAGGTCTTTGTCAGGTCAGAGTCATCTTGGAAATATCTTTAAGAGAAAAACATTCAAGGTGGATATTTGTAAGTGATCTTACATTATTAATGCAATAAAGGAATATCGTTTGTTGGGGGTTTTCTCCCTGTACACGGTTTCATTAGGGTATATGTGTTGTTAATGTGCATGATTACTTATCTACAAAGTTATTGCTATCCGGTTATGATTTGGTATTGTTGAAGTGTATTAAGCTGGAATCAAAGTGTTGAAGAAAATAAAAGAATTAATCTGCATAAGAAATCAAGATCATAATTTAACATGGTATCGGAGCTTAGGGTGTGTTAAATGTGTTGAAGTGTAGCAGCAGGTACACACAGATCCAAGCTAGCTTGATTAAGTTTTCAGTGTGAATTCCATGGCATCCTCCATTTCAGTTAGGGTCGAGGATAGGCTCGAAGGAGCTACCAACTTCAATGTGTGGAAACTTCGGATAACAAATATCTACAGGATTATGATCTTGAGCAATATGTGACCACGGTGGTGGAGGAACCCACGAATAGTGTAAGAAGAGAGGCCTTCGAGAAGAGTCAAGTAAAGTCCAATTAAATCATCTTTGACTCGTTCAAAGACGGTATAATGTATGCAATGACTTCGTTAATGAATGCCAAGCACTGTATGGATACCTCGGTGAATTTGTATGATAAACTAGATCCAATTCAGAAGAGGAAACTCAAGCACATGTTTAAGTATTTGAAGATGGAGAAAGGTGAATCAGTGGCATCTTTATGTTCCAGGATAGCCCAGATCAAAGATCATCTTTTGGTCATAGGGGTGACAGTGGCCGATGATGATTTAGTGCAGGCCATTTTTTACGGTCTTCCTTCTTCATGGGAGACCTTCTTATCCAGTGTAAGTGGGAGAGAGATTCAGCCCACGTTTGAGAGGTGATGGCATGATTTCCTCCAGGAGGATATTCGCACAGCTACCAGGAGCGAGCCAACAAAAGAAGAGCACTCAGCTTTAGCATCAAGATTCAAGGGAAAAAAGAAAGGCACTTTCTAGAAAGGCTCTTAGAGGAAGCCAAACACCAAAGGGTCATTTTGCTAAAGATTGTTGGTTTAGAATGAAATATCCAAGGAAAGGGAAACACCATGCCTCAACTATTGAGGATGATGAATCCAAAAGAAATCAGAAAATTCCTTCTAATGAGAAAGAAAATAGAAAAGAATATTACTTGGTTTCTGCCTTATCCAGTTCAGTTTTCATGGGGCCGAAAACTTGGTTAGTAGACAGTGGTGCATCAAAGCACATGATAGGGTACAAGGAGATCCTCTCAAATTTCGAGACAAAATCTTTTGCAGAGCATGTTGATATTGGCGATGAAAAATGTTACAAGATAGAGGGAGTAGGCTCCATCTCCTTTAGATTGGAATCTGGGGCTAGAATTCATATTGATGAAGTATTATATGTTCCAGGGCTCAAGAAGAATCTACTATCAGTTGCAACCCTTGAGGACAAGGGATATTGGGTGATATTCAAGGACATGAAATCACTACTATGGGATAAAGGTAGCCACTTAAGTACAATAGAACCCATTGAAACTCGTAGTGGAGGATTGTACATCGTGTCAGGACAGTCAGGACAGGCATTGGCTCATGATGTGACTAGCTCTAGCGAGTTGTGGCACATAAGACTTGGACATATTCATTAAAAATATCTTCCAGCTATACAGAACATGGTATGTGGCATGCCCTCTATTTCTCTCAGTAAAAATGAAATTTGTAAGGGATGCATGTTAGGTAAAAATATAAAGAAAGCATTTCTTAGTAGTAACTTGGGTCATTTTGCTAAAGATTGTTGGTTTAGAAAGAAATATCGAAGGAAAGGGAAACATCATGCCTCAACTGATGAGGATGATGGATCGAAAAGAAATCAGAAAATTCCTTCTAATGAGAAAGAAGATAGAAAAGAATATTACTTGCTTTCTACCTTATCCAGATCAGTTTTCACAGGGCCAAAAAACTTGGTTAGTAGACAGTGATGCATCAAAGCACATGACAGGGTACAAGGAGATCCTCTTATATTTCAAGACAAAATATTTTGTAGATCATTTTGAGCTTGGGGATGATGAATGTTACAAGATAGAGGGAGTAGGCTTTATCTCCTTCAGATTGGAAATGATAGCTACTCCCAAAGGAACTTTCAGGGAAAGGAAAAGGCCTCATATGTTTGGAGGCTATGTTCAACTAATGAGCAGCATTAGTGATGTCGAACTTTCTTCATTTGAAGAAGCAGATAAATTACAATTATGGAAGGGTGGCATGCTTGAGGAATACATGTCTATTATAAAGAACAATGTTTGGGGCATTGTTTCAAGGCCAAAAGACAAATCAATGGTCTCTTCCAAATGGATCTATAAGATCAAACATGCAGCTGATGGAAGTGTGGAAAATTTCAAGGAAATATTTGTAGCCAGAGGATTCACTCAGAAATACGGAATCGACTATGAAGAGAATTTTTCCCCTCTATTCGGGTATACCTCCATTCGAACTATTATTTCTTTAGCTCTCGTTCTTGGTTTGAAGCTACATCAAATGGATGTAAAAAAACCATTCTTGAATGGAAAGATTGAACAGGAGGTCTTTGTGGAAAAACCATATGGTTTTGTACTCCATAACAAATGCACTCATGTATGCAAGCTAAGGAAGGCCTTGTATGGTCTTAAGCAGGCTCCCAGAGTTTGGTATGACAGGATTGATGGCTTTCTTAAAAGCCTGGGCTTTCAGAAAAGTGATGCCGATGCAAATCTTCACTTCAAGGTAAGAGGTAACCAAACTGTTATACTAATATTGTATGTTGATGGTCTCTTTCTAACAGGATATGAAGAGCTAATATCCTGGTGTAAGAGGGATCTAACCTTGGAATTCAAGATAAAAGTCTTAGGCTTGATGCATTACTTCCTAGGATTGGAAGTATGGAAAAGACAGGGTGAGATATTTCTAGCACAAGGAAAATACATAGTGGATGTACTAAAGATGTTTGGTATGATGGATTTCAAATCCATGTCTACTTTGATGATTACCAACCTAAGGAAGATGCATGATTCTTATACAGGTTCAGATTTGGTGGATCCCACTATGTATAGGTCGTTGATTGGATCATTGATGTAAATGTTCCACACTAGGCTAGATATATGCTATGCAGTGATTGCAATGAGTCAACTCATGAATGAACCAAGACAGAGACATTGGGAGGCAGCAAATCACATCTTGAGATATCTCAAAGGGACCATTACTTATGGTCTGAGATATACATCCAATGGTGGTTTATTTCTACATGGGTATGCAGATGTTGACTAGGCAGGAAGCCCAGTGGATCGAAAGAGTACTGCTAGATATTGTTTCAGTTTAGGATCCGCTATGATCTCTTGGTCAAGCCAAAAGCAGGGATCCATTTCACAGAATACAGTAGAGGCTGATTACATTGCCGCAAGTTATGCTAGCAAGGAAGCAGTATGGCTTAGAAAATATGTTTCTGGGTTTTTTGGTGACAAGCTCAAGATGATGGTGGTTCACTGTGATAATAAAAGTTGCATAAAATTGACAGAGAACCCGGTATTTCATGACATATCAAAACATATTGACATGAGGTGCCACTACATCTGAGACTTGGTCCAGAGAAAAACTATAAAGTTACAGTACATAGCCACGAGTGAGCAGGCAGTTGATATCCTGACCAAGCCTCTCACCTCGAGACAGTTTGTGCAGGTGAGAGGCAAGCTTGGTGATGCTAAGAATGTCTCCCTCACTGAGAGGGAGTGTTAAATTTGGCAACATCGACAGTCATTCTCCAATGAGAGGCCATATGGGCCACCCTGAGGCTAGCCAGGGATATTTGGAGAATCAACCAGTCTTGTGAGGTATTGAAAAAATATAGGGGGAACGTACAACCACTGTGAGTCAAACCAAAAGTCAGGAAAAATGAGATGCTATGTAAGTCTAATGCAAAAGTCAGGGGGAATGTACAACCTCTGTGAGAATAGATAGTCTAGTGAAAAAGTCAGGGGGAACATACAACCTCTGTGAACATAGAAATATTGGTGCAAATGTCAAGGGGGACGTACAACCTCTGTGAGCCTATTCAAGCCTTGTGAGCCATGAGAAAAAGTCAAGGCATCTAGCAGAAGTTAGATTGAATATAAAATTCCTATGAGCTAGAAACAAACGATATTCCTAATATTGCAAATGATATAAATTTATTGATCTAGTGCATTGGCACGTGTAATATTATCCATCATGAAGAGAATTTTGAATTACCTTGTAAAGAGTCGAGTTGTAACTAAAGTCTCAAGTCTAGTTCTATTTTTCAGCTAAAGTGTAATGATGAGTTGTAACTGAAGTCTTAAGTCTAGTTCTATTTTCGAACTAAGATGTAATGTTGAGTTGCAAATGAATTATCAAGTCCATTTCTATTTTCGAGCTAAGGTGTAATGTTGAGTTGTAACTGAAGTCTCAAGTCTCATTCTATTTTCGAACTAAAGTATACCAGTCTCAAGTCTAGTTCTATTTTCGAACTAAAGTGTAGGATACTAGTTTCAAACCAAAGTTGTGAAAATGGAACAGAGTATACAAGAGTTTAGGGATATTTTAACAATTGTTTATCAAGGGCCTCCCACCATTTTGGGATGGTAAAGGGAAATTATACAATCAAGAGGAATACAATTCTCTCCTCACTCGGTGTAGAATGGATCATTCAAAATTTGAAGGCCTGGAAGAGAATCTGAAGGGACCTTGTTTGGTGGAATATTTGGCCGCAGACTTTGAGATTTTAAACCAGTTCAAGACAGTGAAAACCAGGCTGCCAACTATGTCTTACGCTACTTGCATTGACCTGGAAATTCTGATAAAATAAATGATGAATTACGAGATTCCTTCTGAATCATAGTGGAAGGAGATCATGCGACTGGGCAGGACGCAATGCAGTTTTCCAGGGACCAGTAGGTAACCTCCAGGTGTCACCAAAATGGAAAATTCGATAGGGGATCACAGAGAGACAGATGGCACAAAGGAATTCGAGCAGTCACAGATCTGTCCCTAAGTTATGAAACATTTTTGTGTTTAATCATTTTAAATCGGTTCATATGTCGAGACCGTCAGTTGAAATTATTATAGTCAGTTTTAGAAGTTGAAACGTTTTGTTTTCAGCCATTGTAATTGAATTGTATAAGTACTAGAAATTATGAATTAATTAATGTTGGCAGAAGTGCAAGGGCACCTTCTTAGTTTTTTTGAACTACATTGTAATTTTCTAGAGCTGAATTGAATACATATACAGAAGCTTTTGAAGCCTCTATGAAAAGATTCTAATGGTGGTTATATGAGTTTTGTTTTCTCTCATTGTATGTATTTTCTGTGTTCTTTATTTCCATTTGCATTGTCTTTTGTTTAAATTGTATAGTTAAATGCTTAGAATTCATCTCGTGATGCTCTCAGCTTAAGCAATTTAAACTGTGTGAATTCCTCCTAACTAATTCAGAATTCATTTCGGTAATGCTCCGATGTAGTTATTTGTTTTCTCTTTCTTCTTACACCCTCCTTAAACTCAATTAACAACTCAGATTCATTGCCTCATTTAACCTTTATCCTCTGGAGATTTCTATCGGCCAGTCATTGTTTTCATTTACTTTTAGAATTTTGACTCCATAGCCCTAAGAGTCCCTCCCCTTCTTTGTTAGCAATTTTTTATAAAAACCACGAAAACAATCTGAATCTAGCCATTGATTTCCAAAGATATATTAAGTGAAATGAGAGAGCCCTCTCTGATTTGAGAAGGCTAGTGCCCATATCTAAAGTAGGTTGAAACAGTTACCTCTTTCATTTGTCTATCAAACGGACAAAATTTGCAGAGTGCTAACATTATGGCGTCGTTGTCGGGGATGAAATTGAAAAGTCTTCCCTGGGAAAAACGAATTTAAAGATTTAGTTTGATCCTTAGGGGTTACAGTGAATCAAATACCTTATTGACTGAGATTATTTTATCCCTGGCGAATCCATTACCAAAATACCAATTGCACCAAATAGTGTCAGATAGAAATCCTGGCTCCTAAGAAAATTCACACCAGGAGCAACCCAGACCCAGAAGTTGAAATCTCTATGTTTGACCCTGAAAAGATTATACATAAAAGAAAAGAAAATCTAGTAACCCCAGTGTTGCATCCAGACCAATATATGTCCTTGCCCAAGGACAGAGTGACTAGAATTGAAGACCTTGATTTTGATGTGAAATTTGAGAAAGCCCTATTTAGAACTAAGTCTGAATCTTATTTAAGCGAGACCATCTTTGATGAAAAGAGATTCCAAGATTTGATTTTAGCCACATCTACCAGGCCTATAGTGATCCCCTCTAAGAACCAATAGCCACTCTGACCCCTCACAGCAGCTATGGCAGCCAGATTTTCCCCCCTCATACTGCCTGCTCAACTACATGGTCTACCTCAAGATTATAACCTAAGGATCAAACTATATGATGTTGAAGGAAACATATCATCCCAGAAGCATCTAGACTAGTTTAATGATTTCATAGACTTGGAAGAGGTGGACTTTGAAGATGTGAAAATGTGGTTATTTACACAAAGTCTTGCAGGAGAAGTGAGGAAGTGGTTCAGAGCCCTTCCACCAGCTAGTATCACATATTTTGAGGCCTTTGAAACCAGCTTCCTTGCAAAATGGGGGGATAAGAAAAATCCCCTTCAGTTGTTGACCCGGTACATCAACATGAAGAGATCACTAGACGAAACAGTGTAGGAGTTTTCATCCATATTCATGAAGGTCTATAATGTGATTCCTGATGAGGTAAACCCCCCACCCCCCTAAAGTTGCTCAGCTCAGATATGTTGATTCTTTTGAAAGTGACTTTTCTTTATTATTAAGAGAATGAAGATCTGCTACATTGGATTATATGATGACTGATGCCATAGAAGTTGAAGTGAACCTAATGGCTTCAGGGAAGATGAAAACTAACTATGGAAGTGACATAAAAAGAACTCAAGATAAAGCACAACCTTCAACATCACAAACATCAAAAGAAAGGTTTGAAGCAATGATGAGAAACATGGAGAGAATGATGGAAAGAATGGCTCTGAGAAATAGGTATAACCCCAGAGAACGGGCTAATGGTCCACCCAGAAATTCAAGGAGACCAGCAATCCCACAAATTAGACAAAGAGAACAAAGGAATCAGGGAAATCAGGGGAACCAAGCAAATCAAGCAGATTAGGTGAATTAAGGAAATCAGGGGGATTAGCAAATAAGGCCTCATTTTCAAAATAATTATATAGATGAAAATTATGATGGATATTTGGAAGACAACATGAACTGTTGTGAAGATAAAGAAACAGAAGTGTTTTTGACTAAAGAAGAACACAACCAGTTCATGGATGAGAGTGGGATCTTTTTGCAAGATGAGGAGGAAAGGCTGTCAGTAGAAACTGAATATTACAAGATGGGATTGAAAAATTCCATCATGCAATTCCAAAGACAATACAACCTTCAAAATCTAAGGGTACCTCCAAACCCTCCAAAGGGAAACCCCACCAAAGAAGCTCAAAGTAACATACCTTCTTCAAGTCAGACCAAAAAAGATTATGTTGCAAAGGATTGAGATACAAAAGACTCTATTGCGAAGGATTCTGCTGCAAAGGGTACCGTGGACAAAGGAAATCATAAAGAAGAACCCCAGAAGAGAATATTGGAGGCAAGGAAAGAAACGGTCACCAAAGAGGTAGAGAAGACTTCATCCTCTTTTAATTTTGAAAGTGATATGGCTAAGATAAAAAATTGTGTACCATTTAATGAATTAATGAGGAATAGCAAATATAGAAATCAGATCATCAAGATTGTTAAGACATAAGAGGATTTTGATACCCTGAACATATAAGATGACCACCCTGCCATCTTATTCGGACCAAGTGTAGAAGAAAATGGTGATAACGAAGAAGTTCCCCCTTTCTATGTTAGCCTAAAATTCCATGATATGACTCTACACAATGCCATGTTGGATTTAGGGGCATCTCATAACCTAATGCCCAAAGTGGTCATGGACCAACTAGGCTTGGACATCACTAGGCCTTACAAAGACTTTTTCTCTTTCAATTCTAGGAAGGTGAAATGCCTAGATCTTATCAAAGATATGGTGGTATCTTTGGCACAAATTCCAACAAAGAACATGATCATGGATGTAGGTTGACATCCCTCCCAAATTCGGCATGTTATTTTCAACATCTTGGGCTGCAAAATTAAAAGGAACCCTCCAGATGGACATGTCATATGCCACCATCCCTGTTTTCAATCAAGACAGAAGGTTGTTAGAAGAATTTTTTATCAAATACATGGTCAACAACAAGTCACAACCAAGTAATCACCCCATCTACTTTGTATAAACCGAGTTGGGATCTTCCATTTTCTTTAATGACCTGTTTTGTGAAGAATAAGAACAAGAAATTGATGTGACTAAGAAATCTGATAAACAGGTTGAGGAGTATTCAGAGCAGCAGGACAAAGCAGAAGATCAGATATGGAAGATGAGTTTTGATGGTGTTTCTTGCAAAGAAGGAGCAGGATCTGGCATTTGGATCAATCATCCCAAAGGAGATTCAAAATTATATAAGCTTGTTTTTGAATGCACAAATAACATGGTTGAATATGAAGCATTAATATTGGGGTTAAAGGTATTAAAAGAATTGGGTTCCAAAAGAATTGTTGTACATGGAGACTCTAAGCTAATTATAAATCAAATCAAAATCATATACCAAGAAAAACACCCCATACTAAGGGCTTATAGAAATCTGGTACTAGACCTCTTTGAGAAGTTTCTAGAATTTAATCATTCAACAATTCCATGAGAATAGAATTAGGTTGTTGATGCCTTGGCCACTTTAGCAGCAGTTTTCAAAGTTCCAATTTTCCCTGAAAAAAGCTACAAGGTTGAGGTCAAGTACAAGCCAGCAGTACCAGATAATATGAAGCACTGACAAGTTTTCAAGGACGACAAACAGATAGAAAGCTTCCTCAAGATGGAGAATGAGTTAGAAAATTTGAACATTGATGATGAATATTGTGATGATGAGGTGGATGCAGTTGCTTTCACAAAAGAGGGGTATTTTGACAATCATATTGAAGGCAGAGATATCATTCATCTAAAAAGCAACATCATTCCCAAGGGTCTTCTCCCATTGGAGAATATCTTTGATAATAATGACGTGGCCAGAAGTCCAAATATTATAGTAAATGAAGGGGATGTGGAAGATTCCAATATTGGGACTCCAGAGGATCCAAAGGTCATTAATATGTCCAAAACTCTTAGCCCTGAAGTCAAGGAGAGATATATCATATTGATGAAAGAGTTCCCTAATGTTTTTTTCCTGAAGCTATGATGACTTGAAAATTTATGACACCAGTATAATCCAACATGTGATCCCAATCAAAGAAGATCATAAACCTTTCAAACAAAAATTGAGGATAAATCCTTTACTACTGCCTTTGATCGAGAAAAAAGTAAAGAAACTATTTGAAGACAAAATCATAATGTCCTTGAGATTTTCCAAATGGGTGGCGAATCTGGTGCCAGTTAGAAAGAAGAGTGGAGATATCCGGTTATGTGTGGATTTCAAGAATCTGAACAAAGTATATCTAAAAGACAATTACCCATTGCCTAAGATGGATCATATCTTATAGAAGGTGGTGGGTTCTCAAAAGATGTCAATGTTAGATGGATTCTCAGGATATAATCAGATTATAGTGCACCCTGATGATCAAGAAAAGACGCCATTTACCACACCATGGGGAACATTTATGTATGCGAAGATGCCTTTTGGGGTTATGAATGCAAGGGAAATGTTTCAAATAGCTATGAACATTGATTTTTCTCATGAAAAGTACAAATTCATTATTATCTACCCTGATGACATCACTATGTATTTTGCCTCAGATGAGGAACACCTCAAGCATCTTAGAAGGGTGTTTCAAAAGTGTAGAAAGTTTGGAATATCGTTGAATCCTAAGAAGTCAAAGTTTTCCATGGAAGAAGGAAACTTGTTGGGTCACTTTACTTCAAAAGAAGGGATAAAGGTAGACCCTAGCAGAGTGGAGTGGATCTTAAAAATTGGCATACCCAGAAGTAAAAAGGAGGTACAATCTTCCCTAGGCAAGGTGAACTTTCTAATAAGATTCATCCATAATTTGGTCGAAATCATAAAACATATTACAAACATGCTCAATAAATGAAATGAAATAAAGTGGATTCCTGAGTCCAGAAAATCTTTTGAAGATATAAAGGTGGCATTGACCAAGGCTCCTGTGTTGGCCAGTCCTAATTTTGAAAAGGATTTGATATTGTTCTCTTTCGCTTCAGAACATACAATTGTTGGTGTTTTACTCCAAAAGATGACTAGAATTTTGAGAAGCCCATAGCATATTACAACAAGACATTGAGGGATGCTCCTTTGAAGTATGACATCATGGAAAAGAAAGCATATGCTTTAGCCAAGGCATTGAAATTATTCAAAGTTTACATCCTACATTCCCATACTACTACTTATGTAACCAACAGCTCAGTGAAAGACATATTAACCCAACCTGGCCCTGAAGGGAAGAGGGGTAAATGGATATTAGTACTATTAGAATATGAACTTGAGATCAAACCCACCAAGTTGGTCAAGGGACAGGGGCTTGTGAAGCTGGTGGCACAGACAAATTGTGAACTCTTAGGAATAAATTTCATTGCAAACCTATCAGAAGGCATAGAAGAAGAAAGGACTCCTCAAATATCCCAGAAATTTCTTAACTCCACATGGTATGCAGACATCATCTTTGTGTTGAAAAATTTGCAGGCTCCTCCTGAATTCAATAAAACAAAGGCCAAATTCTTGAAACTGAAAGCAGCAAAATTTTGTATAGTGAATGAATCTCTATATTGGAAAGATCCAAGGGGGATTTTATTGAGTTGTTTGATAGAAGGAGAAGCAAAAAAAAACATTAGGGAGTTCCATAAGGGTGACTATGGGGGTCATCATTATTAGAAGACAATTGTGCATAATATTTTGAGGGTTGGATTCTATTGGACTAGAATATTTCTCGATGTTTATAAATAGGTTTCAAAATTCCATGAATGTCAGATCTTCGATGGGAAAGAAAAATTGCAGTCTTTTCCTTTAAAACCCATTTCGGTGAAGCTGCTTTTAGACAGTGGGGCCTTGACTTTATAGGATAAATACACCCACAATCCTCGGCTCAACACAAATGGATTCTGACAGCGACAAATTATTTCACTAAGTGGATTGAGGCATTTCCCACCAGGTTGGAAACAGATGATGTTATCATCCAATTTTTAAAATACAATATTATGTCCAGATTCAGATGCCCGACCAAGATCATAACGGACAATGTAGTGACTTTCAAATCCAAGAAAATAGAAAAAATTTGCAGAGATTACAATATCACCCTTGGTAATTCTACATCATACTATCCTCAAGGAAATGGTTTGGCTAAATCTTCAAATAAAAGCTTAGTCAGAATCATCAAAAAATTCTTGCAAGGAAACAAAAAGGCCTGGAATAAAAATATCATCGATGCATTATGGCCTGACAAAATATCCGCAAAGAGATCGATAGCCACGTCTCCTTTCCATATCGTTTATGGAATAGAGGCTATTTTTCCTACTGCATTGGGATTTCCAGTAATGAAGCTATTACAGGAGCAAGAGGCAGAAACAGACGCAAATCGAAGAAGAGATGATGAGTTGATTAGCGTACAACAACCTAGGGAAAAGGCTTTCCATAATTCCCAGCTGCGCCAAGACAAGATCAAAGAGGCTTTCGATAGACGCACCAAGGCGGATGATTTTGAGCTAGGAGACCTGGTACTAATGGGATACCAAAAACGAAGATAAGGGAAAGCATGGGAAGTTTGACCATCTCTGGTTGGGACCATTCGAGATTGCAGCATACCGTGGGAGTAATGCCTACTTACTGCAGGAGAGTAATGGAGATATCGTTGGAGGAGGACCTGTGAATGGCAGGTTCCTCAAACATTACATTGTTTAAACAACCATCACCCCCCCCATTCATTGTACATAATCTCTTTTATGTTTTTTTATTTCGCATAAAGAATTCGTAATAAAAGCAGCATAGGTGAAGCCCGAGGTGAAGGCCCTAAGCTATGTTGGGTCGATTTTGAGTTTTTGAATAAAGACTAGCAGATTCATATCACATGAATAAGTCACAGCCCAATGGGTAGGCACTAGGTATAGATTTCTTTGCTACTTCGCAGGGAGGATAACATCCCCATTTGGAGCCTATGTTATCACCATAACATTCTTAGATGGAATCCAAGTTCCCAATTTAGCGAGGGGCTATATCAGGGTGGAGGCACAGAAGTTGATGGGGCCCAGTGGGTCATAGATCTCGAGTAGCCCAGATTGACGGTCAAGAGACATATCAGGCGATGAAGTAGCGTGAAGGTTAATAAATCGAGAGCAGGCCAAGGAAAATACAGTGGTCTCACTTTGCAGACACGTCGCACTACCATAGGCATATCGGGGCGAAAAGAGGTCTATCCAAAACCTCTTTGCCTCGCCATCAATTTCTAAAATCATGTATAAAAGGAGGGCCCCAACCATTATTTCATGATATTTCAAATCAGTTGAATGTTTGAAAATTGGCGCAAACACTCCATTTGAAATTGAAGCTCAATAGTGAATCAAACTCGTGCATCCTCTCCTAATTCATAGGTATTTTTCATCATGGCCACGAGTCCTGTCATTTTTTCCCTAATAGAGCAAGACCACGCCTCTAAAGAAGAAGCCCTAATTGATAGGGACTCTGATGTATTTGACACAGAAATAACCGTCTCACCCATGTCCATATCCAAAGCCAACCTGTTAGAAAATGTTGGGAAACAAATACCCTTCCTCGAAGTCGCCCAAGCCTCCATTTCTCCTTACACCATCGAAGTCACCTTCCCATTACGAGAGTTCATAAGATGGTGTGTAGAACAGTACTCGCAAGAAGAAAGGGTCATTTTGAATAAGTTAGGGTCAGAGGTCTTATGTGAATTATATATCCCGTCAATTCGACATGCCCACAGTATACCAAAGTCTCCCCCCATAGTTTTGGAGCCCTTAGAGGAAGAGAGACTGATCATAGTCTACAGAGAATGTCCCTCCGAAGTCAAAACCCTATTTTTGTAGACCATTGTTAAACCCGAATATCATTCTAAGAGTCTGTTGTTACCTATGAATGTAAGTGTCATGGTTATTGAGGTCCATTGGGCCTGCTCCATACTTATCCAAATTCTAGGATTGGATAACGACAAGTTTGTGGTAGAAGGCATGTTGGGTTTCTTATTGAACTTTTTTCTGTCAGAGTCCAGTAAGTTGGTCTATATCAGTTTTGAAAAGTTCATCATTGACAATATGCACCAACAACTAGTAAATTTCAATTCACTAAGACACTTCAGGTACTACAAGCATTTACTAAGAATGTTCCTGAGAACGAATAAGACAGATTTCCATGAAGTTGCATTCATTTCCACTGAATTCAAAAGGATCACAATGTTGATTTTTATAAACAAGATCATGTCCAGAGTTTATATATTAATCTTCGACACCGGCCTACCAAGGGTTTTGGAAGAAATGAAAATCTCTTTATAACCCAAACCTAAGAACAGGATCGGATATTGGATGTTGTTCATGCATTCTATGGTAATTTGGGTGTATGGTTATCAAGAAGGACCTTACCTTTTACCTGTCTTTCTGACTCCCATAGTCTTTTCCCTAGAGTTCATCAGACAAAGAATTATTTCAGAGATAGAGAACTTTCTGAAAACGCACAAGGCATCTAACTTAAAGTTTCCTTTCCTAGTAGGACCATTTGTGGTAATGACTAGGTCATGTTTGCCTCAAATCCAGGCCGAACTCAGTGAATTTTGATTTAAACAGTTACAAGGGAGGAAATATGACAGGCACCAGATCATATCTAAAAAAATATTGATGAGAAGACAAGGCCCCTATGAGAATGAGCATGTTGAAGGATTTGATAAACTCGAAAATATGGAAACCTGTGCAGATATGGAAGTCACTTTGCAACATGATCAAACACAACAAATAGAGTCATCACCGCAGCAGATCCAAACATAGAAAACTTCTCCAAGGTTGATTATTAAATCTCCCAAGATAAGTGTTTATAACAAAAGGAGCAGTTCAGAGGCTTTGGGCACCAGTGATCAACAAAATGTTCTCAAGAAAGTGAAGATTACATAGTACTCATAGGTAGTAAATCTCGAGGACGAAGAGCCCAAAGAGAAAACGAGCATGGAGATGGTGGAGAGAAGAAACATAAATGAATAAGCTAACGCAAATATCATGCCATAGGGTGAAAGCAGCTCAAGGGATTTCAGCAACAAGAAACATATCTTTAGCAGGACACCTGGGGCAGTTTACCAATCTAGAGAAGATTTAGCAAATCAGTATGTTGTGAAAGGAAGTATGGTCAATAGTGAGATAAGATATTTGTTGCCTGAAGTAGAAAAGATCTCCCAGCATAGGTCTTCCCTGTTCTCATTCAGAGATGTGGAACAAAATACATTTAACATAGCAATGGAAGATGAGGATAAAGTGTCTGAAATAAAGCTGCATTATGAGAATATTGGTGCCCTAGACAAGGAAAAGTTCCATAGAAATGCCAGTGACATGTTATATTCAGACTATCTGAGTCTGAGTCTGAGGGTTTCAAGACTAACAACCCATGCACTTAAATTATATGGATAGTTGAAGAAGGAGAAAGAATCCAGCAAAGCCTGGCAGACCCAGGTCAAAATATTGGAATCTGAAGGCCCTCAAGGGGTAAAATATTATTTAGATGAGAAAGAGAAGATGATCCAAAGCCTAAAGAATAATCTGAATATGTCCTCCACATAACATCCATGGGAAGCAGAGTTATCTTCTCTAGAGAAAGAAAAGGAGATTCAGATAGGAAGAACTAAATTACAACGCCAAAGTATTGCAGCTTGAAAATGAAAAAGAGAGTTGGACACGAGGAAAGGAAATAGAATCAGAGATCGTTGCTATTGTACCTTCTACTATAGAAACTGGATCATGCACTGATGGATTGGTTCAAGCTATGTCCCAAGTAAGCTTAAATACAGGGGAGATCAAGAGCCTTAAAGAGATCATAGAAAAGTTGCAGCAAGAGATGAAAATGAAGGAAGAAAATATGGCCCAATTTCAAAAGGATAATCAAGATTTGCAAGAGAGGGTGAACAAGTTGAAGATGAGGTTGAAGGGGAAAGTATTGTTGTAAGGAGATAAACATGTAATATGGGATGCTATTGCTGCTAAAGCTGCTAAATTCAGAGTTTATCTGAATTTTATAAATGACAAAGACGGCATGGCTATCATTGCACAAAGCAGATGTACTATTATTAATGAAACATTGGCGCAAAAACCCTCAGAATGGGCCCAGAACATTATTGATTTGTTGAATTCTATGCCCACTTCTGATATTCAGACCATTGGGGTAAAGGACAGAAATGCATTTATCATTTAGGCCAGGAGGATCATCGCTAAACACAATTTTCTCAAATCAGTTCAAACCAAAGATGTGCAAATGGAACAGAGTATACAAGAGTTTAGGGATACATTTGAACAATTGTTTATCAAGGGCCTCCCACCATTTTGAGATGGTAAAGGAAAATTATACAATCAAGAGGAATACAATTCTCTTCTCACTCAGTGAAGAATGGATCATTCAAAATTTGAAGGCCTGGAAGAGAATCTGAAGGGACCGAGTTTCATGGAATATTTGGCCGTGGACTTTGAGATTTTAAATCAATTCAAGACAATAAAAATTGGGTTGCCGACTATGTCTTACGCTACTTGCATTGACCTGGAGATTCTGATAAAGGAAATGATGGATTACGATATTCCTTCTGACTCACTGTGGAAGGAGATCGTGCGACTGGGAAGGACAAAATGCAGTTTTCCAGGGACCAGTAAGTAACCTCTAGGTGTCACCAAATTGGCAAGTTCGACAGGGGATCACAGAAAGACAGATGGCACAAAAGGAATTCGAGCAGTCAGACAGATTTGTCCCTAAGTTATGAAACATTTTTTGTTTAATCATTTTAAATCGGTTCATATGCCAAGACTATCAGTTGAAATTATTATAGTCAGTTTTATAAGCTGAAACATTTTTCTTTCAGCCATTGTAATCGAATTGTATAAGTACTAGAAATTATGAATGAATTAATGTTGGCAGAAGTGCAAGGGAACCTTCCTAGTTGTTTTGAACTACATTGAAATTTTCTAGAGTTGAATTGAATACATATGCAGAATCTTTTGAAGTCTCTATGAAAATATTCTAATGGTGGTGATATGAGTTTTGTCTTCTCTCATTGTATGTATTTCCCGTGTTCTTTATTTCCATTTGCATTGTTTTTTGTTTAAATTGGATAGTTAAAAGATCAGAATTCATCTCATGATGCTCTCAGCTTAAGAAATTTAAACTGTGTGAATTTCCTCCAAACCAAATCAAAATTCATTTTAGTAATGCTCTGATGGAGTTATTTGTTTTCTCTTTCTTCTTACACCCTGCTTAAACTCAATTAACAACTTAGATTCATTGCCTCATTTAGCCTTTATCCTCTGGAGAGTTCTATCGCCCAATCATTATTTTCATTTACTTTCAAAATTTTGACTCCATAGCCCTAAGAGTCCCTGCCCTTCTTTGCCAACAAATTTTATAAAAATCCCCAAGACAATCTGACTCTAGCCATCGATTTTCAAAGATATATTAAGTGACACGAGGAAGCCCTCTATGAGTTGAGCAGGCTAGTGCCCAGCTCTAAAGTAGGTTGAAACAGTTACCTCTGTCATTTTTCTATCAGCCAGACAAAATTTACAGAGTGCTAAGAGATGGTCTGGTTGTGGAGACAAAAATGTCAACCAGAGGCCCCCTCAATGGATGATTTTTCCTAAAGGCCCATGCTGAGTGAAGTTTGCGTCTGACAAAAGAATACATGTGCATTCTGACAGAGAAGACGCAGACAAAAAGCCTTGAATGTAGGGGCCCGATCATGTTCCTGGTGATTGTGAGCATTTTTTAGTATAAATAGTTAGTTCTGATATTTTGTTAAGGTCGTCAACTGGTTGAGCAAAGATCCCTATTTTGTAAAGTTTTGATGCTATAACTATTTTCTGGTTATGTACCAAATTTGAGACTTTCATGTTAATAGAAATCATCTCCTTTTCATATCTTTGTAAAAACTGTGCTAAAACACTCGGGCATGGAGGATCCAGTCGAGGGTTGTTATGTTGTTGTAATGTAGGTTTGATTACAATGGTATCATGACCATTTTTATTGAGCTACCTTGTTATCTTTTTCCCTCTTACACTGAATGGCTCGAGCGTGGAGGATCTAGTCAAGTTTTTGTAGCTGCATTGTGATGTAGGTTTGATCATTGTGTTGTTGTGACTATGTTGTTTGGACATATTTCAGTGTCTGAAGCTTGAGCTCAAGAGTGATCTTGAGTATGATTTTTTCTTCTCCAAGCTGCTTGAAAGCATGATTCTCATAGCAGTCTTATTCACCTTTCTCACTAAGTCTTCCCTCTGCTCACACTTAAACTCAATTCACTGATTGAAGTTGGTTGTGGCCCTCACTTCCCTGTGCATTTCTAGTCCAGTTCGATGTTGAACATCATTCATATATTGAGTTTTGTCCATTGACCTCCACTCGTATAAAACCAACATCCACCAAAAAATATGATGGGTACTAGGTTTATCCTCCTGCAATCTGAGGGTGACTCTCAGTGCTAATAGAACAACCAGATGGTTTTGTACTGCATAAAAAATGAAATCATGTATGCAAGCTAAGGAAGGCCTTGTATGGTCTTAAGAAGGATCCTAGAGTTTGGTATGACAGGATTGACGACTTTCTTTAAAGCTTGAAATTTCAGAAAAGTGATGATGATGCAAATATGTACTTCAAGGTAAGAGGTAACCAACCTATTATACTAATCTTTTATGTTGATGATATATTTCTAACAACATATGAAGGGATAATAACCTGGTGTAAGAGGGAGCTAACCTCATAATTTGAGATGAAAGACTTAGGCTTGATGCATTACTTCCTAGGATTGGAAGAGATAGTTGACCGTGTCATATAATGCTCAGCAAAATTGATTTGTTGAGAGGAAAAACAAGAGAATTTGTGAGTCAACGAAAGAAATGATGTTTGACCAGGATATGCCAAATTCTTTATGTGCAGAAGCTACCTCCACTGTCATGTATATTCAAAAAAGGTGTTCACATGTTATATTGAAGGACGAGACTCTTGAAGAGGTCTTCTTAGGGATCAAACCTGAAGTAGGGAATATAAGGATATTTGGGTGTCATGTGTATATTCATGTCCCTAAGGAAAAGAGGACAAACATGGAACCCTCATGAAACAAAGGGGTTTTTGTGGGGTACAATGAGAACTCCAAGGCTTACATGATTTATGTACCAATTCAGAGGAAAATAGAGGTAAGAAGAGATGTGACTTTCCATGCGGAAGTCGCATTTAAGAAATCTAGAGAGCTTCAACAGTAATAGGAAGCAGTTCAGCCAACTTCACTCTCTTTTCAAAATGAAGAGTCAGATGATCAGAGGGAGGAACCTCATGAAGGGACAAGTAATGAGGCCCCTAGAACCTATTGAAGTGTTAGAAAGAACTCTTGAAGAACCTCCATCCAAAAGGAATCCAAGGTGGCTTAAAGAAATAGTGTAGGAAGTAGAACTGATAGTTTCTCCCAAAGGAACTTTCAGGGAAAGGAAGAGGCCTCATAGGTTTGGAGGCTATGTTTTACTGATAAGTAGCATTATTGATGCTGAACCTTC
The DNA here is from genome assembly GCA_009831015.1 of Picea engelmannii. NCBI lineage: Eukaryota > Viridiplantae > Streptophyta > Pinopsida > Pinales > Pinaceae > Picea > Picea engelmannii. The sequence goes on from ML777875.1 coordinate 248,719, forward strand.
TTCATTTGATGAAGCAGATAAATTACAAGTATGGAAGGATTTCATTCTTGAGGAATATAGGTCTATTATAAAGAACAATGTTTGGGACATTGTGTCGAGGCCAAAAGACAAATTAGTGGTTTCTTCCAAATGGATCTATAAGATCAAACATGCAGCTGATGGAAGTGTGGAAAAGTTCAAAGCAAGATTTGTAGCTAGAGGCTTCACTCAGAAAGAAGGAATCGACTACAAAAAGAATTTTTCCCCTATAGCCAAGTATACCTCCATTCGAATTACTATTTCTTTAGCTCCCATTTTTGGTTGGAAGCTACATCAAATGGATGTAAAAACAACATTATTGAATGGAAAGATTGAACATGAGGTCTTTGTGGAACAACCAGATGGTTTTGTACATCATAAGAGAGGCACACATGTATGCAAGTTAAGGAAGGCCTTCTATGGTCTTAAGAAGGCTCCCAGAGTTTGGTATGATAGGATTGATGGCTTTCTTAGAAGCCTGGGCTTTCAAAAAAGTGATGTTGATGAAAATATGTACTTCAAGGTAAGAGGTAACCAACCTATTATATTAATCATGTATGTTTATGATCTCTTTATAAAAAGAGATGAAGGGCTAATAGCCTGGTGTAAGAGGGAGCTAACCTTAGAATTCGAGATGAAATACTTAGTCTTGATGCATTACTTCCTAGGATTGGAAGTATGGAAAAGTCAAGGCAAGATATTTCTGCCACAAGGAAAAGACATAGTGGATGTACTAAAGATGTTTGGTATGATGGATTGCAAACCCATGTCTACTCCGATGATTACCAACCTGAGGAAGCTGCATGATTCTAATACAGGTTTAGATTTGGTGGATCCCACCATGTATAGGCAGTTGATTAGATCATTGATGTACATGATCCACACTAGGCCAAATATATGCTATGCAGTGATTGCAATGAGTCAGAACATGACTGAACCGAGACAGAGACAATGGGTGGCAACAAAGTACATCTTGAGATATATCATAGGGACCATTACTTATGCTATGATATATACATCCAGTGGTGGTTTATTTTTGCATGGTTATGTAGATCCTGACTAGGCAGGAAGCCCAGTGGATCAGAAGAATACTTCCAGATACTAGTTCAGTTTAGGATCCGCTATGATATCTTGGTCAATCCGGAAGCAGGGATTCATTTCATAGAGTAGAGTAGAGGCTCAGTACATTACAGCAAGTGATGCTAGCAAGGAAGCAACATGGCTCATAAAATTGGTTTCTGGGTTGTTTGGTGACAAGCTCGAGACAATGGTGGTTCACTATGACAATTAAAGTTGCCTAAAATTGATAGAGAACCTAGTATTTCACGATAGCTCAAAACATATTGAATTGAGGTACCACTATATTCGAGACTTGGTCCAGAGAAAAACTATAAACTTACAGTACATAGCCACAAGCGAGCAGGTAGTTGATATCCTGACCAAGCCTCTAACCTCGAGACAATTTGTGCAGCTAAGAGGCAAGCCTCGTGTGGCTGAGACTGACTCCCTTACTGAGAGGGAGTGTTAAATTTGGCAACATCGACAGTCATTCTCCAATGAGAGGCCATATGGGCCACCCTGAGGCTAGCCAAGGATATTTGGAGAATCAACCAATCTTGTGAGGTATTGACAAAAGCTAAGGGGAAATTATAACCTCTGTGAGTCAAACCAAAAGTCAGGATGAACGAGATGCTATGTAAGTCTAATGAAAAAGTCAGGGGGAATGTACAACCTCTGTGAGCATAGACAGTCTAGTGAAAAATTCAGGGGGAATGTACAACCTCTGTTAGCATAGACATACTAGTGAAAAATTCAATGGGAACGTACAACCTTTGTGAGCCTATTCAAGCCTTGTGAGCCATGAGAAAAAGTCAAGGCATCTAGCAAAAGTTAGTTTGAATATAAAATTCCTATGAGCTAGAAACAAACGATATTCCTAATATTGCAAATGATATAAATGTATTGATCTAGTGCATTGGCACATGTAACATTATCCACCATGAAGAGAATTTTGAATTGGCTTTTAAAGAGTCAAGTTGTAACTGAAGTCTCAAGTCTAGTTCTATTTTTGAACTAAAGTGTAATGATGAGTTGTAACTGAAGTATTAAGTCTAGTTCTATTTTCGAACTAAGGTGTAATGTTGATTTGCAACTGAAGTATCAAGTCTAGTTCTATTTTTGAACTAAGGTGTAATGTTGAGTTGTAACTGAAGTATCAAGTCTCGTTCTATTTTTGAACTAAAGTATACCAGTCTCAAGTCTAGTTATATTTTCAAACTAAATTATATCAGCTTCAAGTCTAGTTCTAAGTTTGAACTAAAGTATGAAGCTGAGTTATGATTAAAGCATGCTAACAAGTTACTATTTTGAACCATACACTTCTCTTCTTTATCCTATATAAGAAGAGGTCGACCCCTCTCTTCAACACAGTTTGATATGCAGGTTAAGGGTTAAGCAATAGAGGCGCATATTAGTGATAAAGAGGCAACATAACAAAGATTCAACATATCAGTGTTGTATATCAACAATAGAGGTTGCATATTAGAGACATATATCAGCAGCATATCAGTGTTGTATATCAACAATAGAGGCATCATATCAGAGGAATATTTCAGCAAGGTCTCTTAGGTCTTTGTCAGGTCAGAGTCATCTTGGAAATATCTTTAAGAGAAAAACATTCATGGTGGATATTTGTAAGTGATCTTACATTATTAATGCAATAAAGGAATATTGTTTGTTGGGGGTTTTCTCCCTATACACGGTTTCCCTAGGGTATATGTGTTGTTAATGTGCATGATTACTTATCTACATAGTTATTGCTATCCAGTTATGATTTGGTATTGTTGAAGTGTATTAAGATGGAATCAAAGTGTTGAAGAAAATAAAAGAATTAATCTGCATAAGAAATCAAGATCATAATTAAAATGGTATAAGAGCTTAGGGTGTGTTAAATGTGTTGAAGTGTAGCAGTAGGTACATACAGATCCAAGCTAGCTTGATTAAGTTTTCAGTGTGAATTCCATGGCATCCTCCATTTCAGTCAGGGTCAAGGATAGGCTCGAAGGAGCTACCAACTTCAATGTGTGGAAACTCTGGATAACAAATATCTTACTGGATTATGATCTTGAGTAGTATGTGACCACCGTGATGGAGGAACCCACAAATAATGCAAGAAGAGAGGCCTTTGGGAAGAGTCAAGTAAAGTCTAAGTGAATCATCTTTGACTCAGTCAAAGATAGTATATTGTATGCAATGACTTCGTTAATGAATGCCAAGCACTATATGGATACCTTGGTGAATTTGTATGATAAACTGGATCCAATTCAGAAGAGGAAACTTAAGAACACGCTTAAGTATTTGAAGATGGAGAAAGGTGAATCAGTGGCATCTTTTTGTTCCAGGATAGCCCAGATCAGAGATCAGCTTTTGGTCATAGGGGTGACAGTGGCCGATGATGATTTAGTGCAGGCCATTTTTTACGGTCTTCCTTCTTCATGGGAGACCTTTGTTGGCAAATGTTTAACATGTAGCATATGCTTGTCATTGATGGAAATTACAATAGTGAATATGGCAGGATCAGAGTGTGCATCGATGGAAAAACAGGATTCAGAAGTGAAATATCAGGAGGAACAGCGTCGAGGAGAACGCGCGCAGCAAAGCTCAAGATACAGGAGTTCGCAGAGGAGAAGGAAGACAAAGGTCGAGGCCTTTGAGAACTTGTAATTCTCCCAAGGTTGGGAGGAAAGTGTGCAAAGCTCAGGAGGGAGCACAGCTGCCGTCAGATCGGCTGAAGAAGAAGATATGGACCGTTGGTTTCTACGTCCAGGAAGAGCTTAAGAGAAGCCTACAGAAGGGAGAGATCGAGAACCATTGGATCTCATTCAGAAATACCGTCAGCCGTCAAATTGGACAAGAGCTGCATGAGGTTTACCATCGGGAAAAGCCAAGGTGAAATCCCGAAAGGAGGGTTGACTCATTGGGGTTTCACATATCGGGAATCCCGTGAGTCAATGCATTGCGGCATTGAAAAGCTTGAAACCTCGACGAGTGGTAAGACTGTGGTCACGGGGATAACGGTCATATGGGCCAGGAGAGATAGTGCGTAAAGAGCGTGTCGGGATTCGAGGGATCGTGAATCCTGAGGACATACATGTTTCGACATTGGAAAGTCCGAAACCCCGATGAGGAGGTTTGGCTGTGGTCATATAGGGGGAGGTCACGTGGACCACGAGCTTAGCCGGAGGGCTAATTGAAGTTAGAGGCATAATCTGAGCTGTCAATTCAAGATCACATATGAACCGTTGATCTGACTCCCTGTCGGAGTTTCGAGGATCGCGTGATGGAAATGTCAAAGAAACAATGCAACAGGAATCTCAATTTCTTAATATGAAAAATCTCGGTGTAATCTGAACCGTCAGATCAAGATGTGATCTAGACTGTCGACGCAACTCATGTCAGCTAGGAACACGTGGCACAACCAAGTATTGACAAGTGTGAGACTGATTCAACATTTCAGGCACATGTAAGTCATGAATCAGAGTGACACATGGCAGTATTCAACACGTGTCAATCCATGTGTGATGTCAGCAGATGGACACCATGTCAAAGTCTCGAGGATCGAGTGTTGAAGTTGTCAAAGAACATTCACCACAGGAATCCCGATTTCACGATATGTGAAATCACGATGTAATCTGAGCCATCAGATCAAGATTTGATCTGGACCGTTGATTCCAGTCAATAGAGAGGCATTGGGGATCAAGAGTTGGACATGTCAAAGATTATTGACATCAAGAATCCCGATATCACGATATGTGAAATCACGATTTAATCGCAGTCGTTGAATAGACATCAGATATGGATCGTTGATCAAACTCCATATCGGAGTTTCGCGAATCGCGACTTGGAGAGGCAAGAACACAATGCAAAAGGAATGCTGAAATGTTGAAACCTGATTTAAAGGCAAGATTAATAAAGCTCATCCAACGGCGTATATTAACCTGAAGGAGATCTAAGGGCTACTGGTGCACGACACAGTGAAACTGCTAGAAACCATTGATGGTTTCTACCAGAGGATGCGAAGAGACTTCGGGATGACTGACAGAGGAGGTGAAGAGTCTCTGAGAGGAATGAAGATGTTTGTGGAGGCGATTGACAACTGATGAGCATTGAGGCCTGTAACTGAAACAGAGAAGGTGAGTTCGACTGTCACAGAGAAGACGAAGAGTCTCAAACTGCCAGAGAGGCTGAGGAATCTCAGTATAACATACAGTGATGTTGGACACGCGGGGTGAACCACCAGAGAAGCTGAAGAGTCATGATGTTGATCAGACAGAGCACTCGAGAGGTGGAGGATAACGATGCGGAATCAGCATGTAGAGGCATTGCGAACATTGCATGCACAAGGTGCACAGAAGCTATAAATACATGGTACAGAGAAGAGATGGGGTTGTTGTCGCTATTGGAGTTTGTTGTGGTTGTTTTTGGTGAAGGTGATTCATGTGTGAAGAAGGAGGAGAGTGCAGTAGCTGAATAGCACATAAGAGGAACTGTGCAGTGAATGGACATGGTGCATAGAGCATAAAAAGTGGAAGAACAGCCAGCACAAGTGATGTGTGTAGAAAGGCAATGAGACAGACAGAGCAAAAAAATGCAGCAGAACAGTGATGAGTCCGGTAAGCCATTGTTGAAAATCATATCATTGTAATAAGTTTCAGTAGCAAAGATTAATATTTCAAGGTGGTTGGGTGGAGCTAGGGAGGATTGGTGTCCTCAAAGGTTCAAGTGGGTGCTTGAACACAGGGAGTTGGTGCTTCCTTCTAGTTGGTGCTAGAGAAACCAGGGAGTTGGCGCTTCCTTCTAGTGGATGCTAGAGAAAACAGAGAGTTGGTGCTCTCAGTAAGTTGCAGCTTGCAAAACTAAGCTTGTAGCCTCATTATGAGTTGGTGCTCATATGTATGATACTATAAAGAATGTAAATATTACTTATCATATAAAGAAAAAGAGGTTTTTACCCTGCATGGGTTTCCTCGGGAAATATCTGTCTTTGTGTTTCTCATATATGTGAATGATGCTGAAAGTGTTATTATTTATTTCCCTACATTATTGTGATCATCATTCAGTGTCTCTACAAAGAGTTTAAAAGAACCATAATTGTTTAAGCATGGGGACAACTGATTCACCCCCACCTCTCAGTTGTCCAACAACCTTCTTATCCAATGTAAGTGGGAGAGAGATTCATCCCATGTTTGAGAGGTGATGGCATGATTTCCTCCAGGAGGAGATTCACACAACTACCAGGAGTGAGCCAACAAAAGAAGAGCACTCAGCTTTAGCATCAAGATTCAAGGGAAAAAAGAAAGGCACTTTCCAGAAAGGCTCTCAGAGGAAGCCAAACACCAAAGGGTCATTTTGCTAAAGATTGTTGGTTTAGAATGAAATATCCAAGGAAAGGGAAACATCATGCCTCAACTATTGAGGATGATGAATCCAAAAGAAATTAGAAAAATCCTTCTAATGAGAAAGAAAATAGAAAAGAATATTACTTGGTTAATGCCTTATCCAGTTCAGTTTTCACGGGGCCAAAAACTTGGTTAGTAGACAGTGGTGCATCAAAGAACATGACAGGGTACAAGGAGATCCTCTCAAATTTCGAGACAAAATCTTTTGCAGAGCATGTTGATATTGGCGATGAAAAATGTTACAAGATAGAGGGAGTAGGCTCCATCTCCTTTAGATTGGAATCTAGGGCTAGAATTCATGTTGATGAAGTACTATATGTTCCAGGGCTCAAGAAGAATCTACTATCAGTTGCAACCCTTGAGGACAAGGGATATTGGGTGATATTCAAGGACATGAAAGCACTACTATGGGATAAAGGCAGCCACTTAAGTACAATAGAACCCATTGGAACTCGCAGTGGAGGATTGTACATCGTGTCAGGACAGTCAATTCAAGCATTGGCTCATGATGTGACTAGCTCCAGCGAGTTGTGGCACATAAGACTTGGACATATTCATTAAAAATATCTTCCAGATCTACAGAACATGGTATGTGGCATGCCCTCTATTTCTCTTAGTAAAAATGAAATTTGTAAAGGATGCATGCTAGGTAAAAATATAAAGAAAGCATTTCCTAGTAGTAAGTTGGGTCATTTTGCTAAAGATTGTTGGTTTAGAAAGAAATATCCAAGGAAAGGGAAACATCATGCCTCAACTGATGAGGATGATGGATCGAAAAGAAATCAGAAAATTCCTTCTAATGAGAAAGAAAATAGAAAAGAATATTACTTGCTTTCTGCCTTATCCAGATCAGTTTTCAGAGGGCCAAAAAACTTGGTTAGTAGACAGTGATGCATCAAAGCAAATGACAGGGTACAAGGAGATCCTCTCAGATTTCAAGACAAAATATTTTTCAGATCATTTTGATATTGGGGATGACGAATGTTACAAGATAGAGGGAGTAGGCTTTATCTCCTTCAGATTGGAAATGATAGCTGCTCCCAAAGGAACTTTCAGGGAAAGGAAAAGGCCTCATATGTTTGGAGGCTATGTTCAACTAATGAGCATCATTAGTGATGTCAAGCTTTCTTCATTTGAAGAAGCAGATAAATTACAATTATGGAAGGATGGCATGCTTGAGGAATACATGTCTATTATAGAGAACAATGTTTGGGGCATTGTTTCGAGGCCAAAAGACAAATTAGTGGTCTCTTCCAAATGGATCTATAAGATCAAACATGCAGCTGATGGAAGTGTGGAAAAGTTCAAGGAAATATTTGTAGCCAGAGGATTCACTCAGAAATACGGAATCGACTACGAAGAGACTTTTTCCCCTCTATCCGGGTATACCTCCATTCGAACAATTATTTCTTTAGCTCTCGTTCTTGGTTTGAAGCTACATCAGATGGATGTAAAAACAACATTCTTGAATGGAAAGATTGAACAGGAGGTCTTTTGGAACAACCAGATGGTTTTGTACTCCATAATAAAGGCACTCATGTATGCAAGCTAAGGAAGGCCTTATATGGTCTTAATCAGGCTCCCAGAGTTTGGTATGACAGGATTGATGGCTTTCTTAAAAGCCTAGGCTTTCAGAAAAGTGATGTCGATGCAAATATTCACTTCAAGGTAAGAGGTAACCAACCTATTATACTAATATTGTATGTTGATGGTCTCTTTCTAATAGGATATGAAGGGCTAATAGCCTGGTGTAAGAGGGAGCTAACCTCGGAATTCAAGATAAAAGTCTTAGGCTTGATGCATTACTTCCTAGGATTGGAAGTATGGAAAAGACAGGGCGAGACATTTCTAGCACAAGGAAAATACATAGTGGATGTACTAAAGATGTTTGGTATGATGGATTGCAAATCCATGTCTACTTCGATGATTACCAACCTGAGGAAGATGCATGATTTTGATATAGGTTCAGATTTGGTGGATCCCACTATGTATAGGTCGTTGATTGGATCATTGATGTACATGTTCCACACTAGGCCAGATATATGCTATGCAAAGATTGCAATGAATAAATTCATGAATGAACCAAGACAGAGACACTAGGAGGCAACAAAGCACATCTTGAGATATCTCAAAGGGACCATTACTTATGGTCTGAGATATACATCCAATGGTGGTTTATTTCTGCATGGGTATGCAGATGTTGACTGGGCAGGAAGCCCAGTGGATCGGAAGAGTACTTCCGGATACTGCTTCAGTTTAGGATTCGCTATGATCTCTTGGTCAAGCCGAAAGTAGGGATCCATTTCATAGAATACAGTAGAGGTTGATTACATTTCCGCAAGTTATGCTAGCAAGAAAGTAGTATGGCTTAGAAAATATGTTTCTGGGTTGTTTGGTGACAAGATCAAGATGATGGTGGTTCACTGTGATAATAAAAGTTGCATAAAATTGACAAAGAACCCAGTATTTCACGACATATCAAAACATATTGACATGAGGTACCACTACATCTGAGACTTGGTCTAGAGAAAAACTGTAAAGTTATAGTACATAGCCACAAGTGAGTAGGTAATTGATATCCTAACCAAGCCTCTCACCTCGAGACAGTTTGTGCATGTGAGAGGCAAGATTGGTGTGGCTAAGAATGTCTCCCTCACTGAGAGGGAGTGTTGAATTTGGCAACATCGACAGTCATTCTCCAATGAGAGGCTATATGGACCACCCTGAGGCTAGTCAGGGAGATTTGGAGAATCAACCAGTCTTGTGAGGTATTGAAAAAATCTAGGGGGAATGTAGAACCACTGTGAGTCAAACCAAAATTCAGGACAAACGAGATGCTATGTAAGTCTAATGCAAAAGTCAGGGGGAACGTACAACCTCTGTGAGCATAGATAGTCTAGTGAAAAAGTCAGGGGGAACATACAACCTCTATGAGCATAGAAATATTGGTGCAAAATTCAAGGGGGACGTACAACCTATGTGAGCCTAGTCAAGCCTTATGAGCCATGAGAAAAATTCAAGGCATCTAGCAAAAGTTAGATTGAATATAAAATTCCTATGAGCTAGAAACAAACGATATTCCTAATATTGCAAATGATATAAATTTATTGATCTAGTGCATTGGCACGTGTAATATTATCCATCATGAAGAGAATTTTGAATTACCTTGTAAAGAGTCAAGTTGTAACTAAAGTCTCAAGTCTAGTTCTAATTTCGAGCTAAAGTGTAATGTTGAGTTGTAACTGAAGTCTTAAGTCTAGTTCTATTTTCGAACTAAGGTGTAATGTTGAGTTGCAATTGAATTATCAAGTCTAGTTCTATTTTCGAGCTAAGGTGTAATGTTGAGTTGTAACTGAAGTCTCAAGTCTCATTCTATTTTCGAACTAAAGTATACCAGTCTCAAGTCTAGTTCTATTTTTGAACTAAAGTGTAATGTTGAGTTGTAACTGAAGTCTCAAGTATAGTTCTATTTTTGAACTAAAGTATACCAGTCTCAAGTCTAGTTCTAAGTTCGAACTAAAGTATGAAGCTAAGTTATGATTAAATCCTGAAAACAAGTTACTGTTTCAAGCCACACACTTCTCCTCTTTAGCCTATATAAGCAGAGGTCGACCCCTCTCTTCAACACAGTTTGATATGCATGTTATGGGTGAAGCAATAGAGGTGCATATAAGTGATAAAGAGGCAACATACCAAAGAATCATATCAGTGTTGTATATCGGAAATAGAGGTTGCATATCAGAGACGTATATCAGCAGCATATCAGTGATTTATATCAACAATAGACGCGTCATATCAGAGGTGTATTTAAGCAAGGTCTCTTAGGTCTTTGTCAGGTCTGATTCATCTTGGCAAGCTCTTTAAGAGAAAAACATTCATGGTGGATATTTGTAAGTGATTTTACATTATTAATGCAATAAAGGAATATTGTTTGTTGGGGTATTTCTCCCTTTACAGGGTTTCCCCAGGGTATGTGTGTTGTTGATGTGCATGATTACTTATATACACAGTTATTTCTATCTGATTATGATTTGGTATTGTTGAAGTGTATTAAGCTAGAATCAAAGTGTTGAATAAAATAAAAGAATTAATCCGCATAAGAAATCAAGCTCATAATTTAACATGGTATCAGAGCTTAGGGTGTGTTAAACTTGTTGAAGTGTAGTAGAAGGTACACATAGATCCAATCTAGCTTGATTAAGTTTCCAGTGTGAAGTCCATGGCATCCTCCATTTCAGTCAGGGTGGAGGATAGGCTCGAAGGAGCTACCAACTTCAATGTGTGGAAACTTTGGATAACAAATATTTTGCAAGACCATGATCTTAAACAGTATGTGACCACAGTGGTCGAGGAAACTATGAATAATGCAGGAAGAGCGACCTTCAGGAAGATTCAAGCAAAGGCCAAGCCAATCATCTTTGACTCAGTCAAAGATAGTATAATGTCTGCAATGACTTAGTTGATGACTCCCAAGGACTGTATGGATACCTTGGTGAATCTGTATGAGAAAAAGGATCCAAGTCAGAAGAGGAAACTTAATCACAAGCTTAAGTATTTGAAGATGGAGAAAGGTGAATCAGTGGCATATAAATGTTCCAAGATAGCCCAGATCAGAGATCATCTTTTGGTCACAGGGGTGACAGTGGACGATGATCATTTAGTACATGCCATTTTTTAAGGTCTTCCTTCTTCATGGGAGACCTTCTTATCCAGTGTAAGTGGGAGAGGGATTCAACACACATTTGAGAGGTTATGGCATGATTTCCTCCAGGAGTAGAGTCGCACAACTACCAAGAGAGAGCCAATGAAAGAATATCACTCATCTTTAGCATCAAGATTCAAGGGAAAGAAGAAAGGCACTTTCCAAAAAGGCTCTCAGAGGAAGCCAAACACAAAAGGTACATTCAAAGGAAAGAACATTGATACATCTAAGACTAAATTCTTTAGTTGTAATAAGTTGGGTCAATTTGCTAAAGATTGTTGGTTTAGAAAGAAATATCCAAGGAAATGGAAACATCATGCCTCAACTATTGAGGATGATGAATCCAAAAGAAATCAGAAAAGTCCTTCTAATGAGAAAGAAAATAGAAAATAATATTACTTGTTTCTACCTTATCCAATTCAGTTTTCACAGGTCTGAAAATTTGGTTAGTAGACAGTGGTGCATCAAATCACATGATAGGGTACAAGGAGATCCTCTCAGATTTCGAGACAAAATATTTTGCAGAGCATGTTGAGCTTGGGGATGAAAAATGTTACAAGATAGAGGGCGTAGGCTCTATCTCCTTCAGATTGGAATCTGGGGCTAGACTTCATGTTGATGAAGTATTATATGTTCCATGGCTCAAGAAGAATATACTATCAGTTGCAACCCTTGAGGAAAAGGGATATTGGGTAATCTTCAAGGACATGAAGGAACTACTATGGGCTAAAGGTAGCCACTTAAGTACAGTAGAACCCATTAGAACTTGCAGTGGAGGATTGCATGTCATGTCAAGACAGTCAATTCAGGCATTGGCTCATGATGTGACTAGCTCTAGCGAGTTGTGGAACATAAGACTTGGACATATTCATTACAAATCTCTTCCAGATCTACAAAAACATGGTATGTGGCATGCCCTCTATTTCTCTTAGTAAAAATGAAATTTTTAAGGGATGCATGGTAGGTAAAAATATAAAGAAAACATTTCCTAGTAGTGACATCAGAGCTCAGGGCAGCTTAGATTTGGTTTATTCTGATGTATGTGGTCCCATGTCATATCCCTCACTCAGTGGTTGTTTGTATTATGTCATTTTTATTGATGATTACTCAAGAAAATGTTGGATATATTTCCTTAAAGATAAAAGTGACACATTTGATAAATTCAAAGAGTATAAAGCCTTTATTGAAAAGAAGACATGGAAACACATCTGAATCCTTAGAACAGACAATGGAGGAGAGTTTGAATCTCTCCAGTTTGAGGATTTCTGCAAGTCAACAGGAATGAAGAGATAGTTGATCGTGCCATATAACCCTCAGGAAAATGGAGTTGTTGAGAGGAAAAATAGGACAATTTGTGAGGTAGCAAGAGCAATGATGTTTGACCAGGATCTGCCAAATTCTTTATGGGTAGAAGCTACCTCAACTTCCACTTATATTCAAAACAGGCGTCCACATGTTATCTTGAAGGAAAAGAGTCTTGAAGAGGTCTTCTCGGGGATCAAACTTGAAGTAGGGCATCTAAGGATATTTGGGTGTCATGTGTATATTCATGTCCCTAAGGAAAAGAGGACAAAGATGGAACCCTCAGGAAAGAAAGGGATTTTTGTGGGGTACAGTGAGAACTCCAAGGCTTACAGGATTTATTTACCAAGTCAGAGTAAAATAGAGGTAAGCAGAGATGTGAATTTCCATGAGGAAGTTGCATTTAATAAATCCAAAGAACTTCAGTAGGAATCAGAAGTAGTTCAACCAGCTTCACTCTCTTCTGAAAATGAAGAGTCAAATGATCAGAGGGAGGAACCTCATAAATGGCCAAGTAATGATCCCCTAGAACCTACTGAAGTGTTAGAAAGAAGTCTTGAAGAACCTCCAGCCAAAAGGAATCTAGGGTGGCTTAAAGAAATAATGCAGGAAGCAGAAAGGATAGATGCTACCAAAAGAACTTTCAGGGAAAGGAAGAGGCCTCATAGGTTTGGAGGCTATGTTGCACTGATGAGAAACATTAGTGATGCAGAACCTTCTTCATTTGAAGAAGAAGATAAATTGCAAGTATGGAAGGATTCCATGCTTGAGGAATACAGGTCTATTATAAAGAACAATGTTTGGCACATTGTGTTGAGGCCAAAAGAAAAATCAGTGGTTTCTTCCAAATGGATCTATAAGATCAAACATGCAGTTGATGGAAGTGTGGAAAAGTTCTAAGAAAGATTTGAAGCCAGAGGCTTCACTCAGAAAGAAGGAACCAACTACAAAGAGACTTGTTTCCCTGTAGCCAGGTATACCTCCATTCGAACTATTATTTCTTTAGCTCTCGTTCTTGGTTGGAAGCTACATCAGATGGATGTAAAAACAAAATTATTGAATGGAAAGATTGAACAGGAGGTATTTGTGGAACAATTAGATGGTTTTGTACTGCATAACAAAGGCACTCATGTATGCAAGCTAAGGAAGTCCTTGTATGGTCTTAAGGAGGCTCCTAGAGTATGGTATGAAAAGATAGATGGCTTTCTTAAAAGCCCGGGCTTTCAGAAAAGTGATGTTAATGAAAATATGCACTTCAAGGTAAGAGGTAACCAACCTGTTATACTAATATTGTATGTTGATGATCTCTTTCTAACAGGAGATGAAGGGATAATAGCCTAGTGTAATAGGGAGCTAACCTTAGAATTCGAGATGAAAGATTTAGGCTTGATGCATTACTTCCTAGGATTGGAAGTATGGCAAAGACAGGGTGAGATATTTTTGGCACAAGGAGAATACACAGTGGATGTACTAAAGATGTTTGGTATGATGGATTGCAAATCCATGTCTACTCTGATGATTACCAACCTGAGGAAGATACATGATTCTAATACAGGTTCAGATTTGGTGGATCCCACCATGTATAGGTACGTGATTGGATCATTGATGTACATGATCCACACTAGGCCAGATATATGCTATGCAGTGATTGCAATGATCCCTTTCATGACTTAACTGAGACAAAGACACTGGGTGGCAGCAAAGCACATCTTGAGATATCTCAGAGGGACCATTATTTATGGTCTAAGATATATATCTAGTGGTGGTTTATTTCTGCATGGGTATGTAGATGTTGACTGCAAGAAGCCCAGTGGATTGGAAAAGTACTTCCAGATACTTCTTCAGTTTAGGATCTGCTATGATCTCTTGGTCAAGCCAGAAGCAGGGATCCATTTCACAGAGTACAGTAGAGGTTGAGTACATTGCAGCAAGTGATGCTAGAAAGGAAGCAGTATGGCTCAGAAAATTGGTTTATGGGTTGTTTGGTGACAAGCTCGAGATGACGGTGGTTCACTGTGATAATCAAAGTTGCATAAAATTGATAGAGAACCCGGTATTTCATGACAAGTCAAAAAATATTGACATGAGGTACCACTACATCCAAGACTTGGTCTAGAAAAAAATTGTAAAGTTACAGTAGATAGCCACGACCGAGCAGGTAGCTGATATCCTGACCAAGCCTCTCACCTCGAGACAGTTTGTGCAGCTGAGAGGAAATCTTGGTGTGGCTGAGAATGACTCCCTTGCTAAGAGGGAGTGTTAAATTTATCATCATTGACAGTCATTCTCCAATGAGAGGCCATATGGGCCACGTTGAGGCTAGCCAGGGAGATTTGGAGAATCAACCAATCTTGTGAGGTTTTGACAAAATGAAGGGGGAACATAAAACCTCTGTGAGTCAAACCAAAAGTCAGGATGAACGAGATGCTATGTAAGTATAATGCAAAAGTCAGGGGGAACGTACAACCTCTGTGAGCATAGACAGTCTAGTGCAACAGTTAGGGGGAACGTACAACCTCTGTGAGCATAGACACACTAGTGAAAAATTCAGGGGAACTGTACAACCTCTGTGAGCCTAGTCAAGCCTTGTGAGCCATGAGCAAAAGTCAAGGAATATAGAAAAATTTAGGTTGAATATAAAATTCCTATGAGCTAGAAACAAACGATATTCCTAATATTGAAAATGATATAAATGTATTGATCTAGTGCGTTGGCACGTGTAACATTATCCACCATGAAGAGAATTTTGAATTTCCTTGTAAAGAGTCGATTTGTAACTGAAGTATCAAGTCTAGTTCTATTTTCGAACTAAAGTGTAATGCTAAGTTGTAACTGAATTCTTAAGTCTAGTTCTATTTTCGAACTAAGGTGTAATGCTGAGTTGCAACTGAAGTATCAAGTCTAGTTCTATTTTCAAACTGTGTAATGTTGAGTTGTAACTGAAGTCTCAAGTCTAGTTCTATTTTCAAACTAAAGTATATCAGTCTCAAGTCTAGTTCTATTTTTGAACTAAAGTATACCAGTCTCAAGTCTAGTTCTATTTTCGAACTAAAGTGTAATGTTGAGTTGTAACTGAATTCTCAAGTCTAGTTGTATTTTCGAACTAAAGTATACCAGTCTCAAGTCTAGTTCTAAGTTTGAACTATATTATGAAGTTGAGTTATGATTAAAGCATGGAAACAAGTTACTATTTCGAGCCATATACTTCTCCTCTTCAGCCTATATAAGCATAGTTCGACCCCTCTCTTCACCACAGTTTGATATTCAAGTTAAGGGTGAAGCAATAGAGGTGCATATCAGTGATAAAGAGGCATCATACCAAAGAAGCATATCAGTGGTGTATATCAGCAATAGAGGCTGCATATCAAAGACGTATATCAGCAGCATATCAGTGATGTATATCAACAATAGAGGCAAGATATCAGAGGTGTATTTCAGCAAGGTCTCTTAGGTATTTGTCAGGTTAGAGTCATCTTGGCAAGCTCTTTAAGAGCAAAACATTCATGGTGGATATTTGCAGGTGATCTTACATTATTAATGCAATAAAGGAATATCGTTTGTTGGGGTTTTCTCCATGTACAAGGTTTCTCCAAGGTATATCTGTTGTTGATGTGCATGATTACTTATCTACATAGTTATTGCTATCCGGTTATGATTTGGTATTGTTGAAGTGTATTAAGATGGAATCAAAGTGTTGAACAAAATAAAAGAATTAATCCGCATAAGAAATCAAGTTCATAAGTTAACATGGTATCAGAGCTTAGGGTGTGTTAAACGTGTTGAAGTGCAGTAGCAGGTACACACAAATCTAAGCTACCTTGATTAAGTTTCCAGTATGAAGTCCATGGCATCCTCCATTTCAGTCAGGGCCGACAATAGGCTTGAAGGACCTACCAACTTCAATGTGTGGAAACTCTGGATGACAAATATCTTACAGGAGCATGATCTTGAGCAGTATGTGACCACAATGGTGTAGGAACCCATGAATAATGCAGGAAGAACGGCCTTCAGGAAGAGTCAAGAAAAGTTCTAGTGAATCATCTTTGACTAAGTCAAATACAGTATTATGCCTACAATGACTTCGTTAATGACTACCAAAGACTATATGGATACCTTGGTGAATCTATATGAGAAACAGGCTCCAAATCAAAATAAGACACTTAAGAAAAAGCTTAAGTATTTGAAGATTGACAAAGGTGAATCAGTGGCATATTTTTGTTCCAGGATAGCCCAAATCAGAGATCAGCTTTTGGTCACATGGGTGACAATGGACGATGATGATTTAGTGCAGGCCATTTTTTACAGTCTTCCTTCTTCATGGAAGACCTTCTTATCTAATGTAAGTGGGAGAGAGATTCGTCCCATGTTTGAGAGGTTATGGCATGACTGCCTCCAGAAGGAGAGTCACACAACTACCAAGAGCAAGCCAATGGAAGAAGAGCACTCAGCTTTAGCATCAAGATTCAAGGGAAAGAAGAAAGGCACTTTCCAGAAAGGCTCTCAGAGGAAGCCAAACACCAAAGGTAAATTCAAATGAAATAATATTGATACATCTAAGATTAAATGCTTTAGTTGTAATAAGTTGGGTCATTTTGCTAAAGATTGTTGGTTTAGAAAGAAATATGCAAGGAAAGGGAAACATCATGCCTCAACTGTTGAGGATGATGAATCCAAAAGAAATCAGAAAAGTGCTTATAATGAGAAAGAAAATAGAAAAGAATATTACTCGATTTCTTCCGTATCCAGTTCAGTTTTCACAGGGCCGAAATCTTGGTTAGTAGACAATGGTGCATCAAAGCATGTGACATGGTACAAAGAGATCCTCTCAGATTTCGAGACAAAATCTTTTGCAGAGCATGTTGAGCTTGGGGATGACAATGTTACAAGATAGAGGAAGTAGGATCTATCTCCTTCAGATTGGAATCCGGGGCTAGACTTCATGATGATGAAGTATTATATGTTCCAGGGCTCAAGAATAATCTACTATTAGTTGCAACCCTTGAGGACAAGGGATATGAGTGATATTCAAGGACAGGAAGGCACTATTATGGGATAAAGGTAGCCACTTAAGTACAACAGAACCCATTGTAACTCGCAATGGAGGACTATACGTCGTGTCAGGACAGTCAGTTCAGGAAATGGCTCATGATGCAACTAGATCCAAGGAGTTGTGGCACATAAGACTTGGACATCTTCATTACAAATCTCTTCCAGATCTACAGAACATGGTATGTGGCATGCCCTATATTTCTTTTAGTA
Source organism: Picea engelmannii (assembly GCA_009831015.1). Classification (NCBI taxonomy): domain Eukaryota; kingdom Viridiplantae; phylum Streptophyta; class Pinopsida; order Pinales; family Pinaceae; genus Picea; species Picea engelmannii. The sequence goes on from ML777875.1 coordinate 266,458, forward strand.
AAAAATGAAATTTGTGAGGGATGCATGCTAGGTAAAAATATAAAGAAATCATTTCCTAGTAGTGACATCAGAGCTCAGGGCATCTTAGATCTGGTTCATTTTGATGTATGTGGTCCCATGTCATCTCCCTCACTCAGTGGTTGTTTGTATTATGTCATTTTTATTGATGATTACTCAAGAAAATGTTGGATATATTTCCTTAAAGCTAAAAGTGGCACATTTGATTAATTCAAAGAGTATAAAGCCTTTATTGAAAAGCATACAAGGTGTTGGCGATGGAAGTCACTCCTGGATTGCTATCAGGAGCAGAGCCTGACGCCCATCAGTTTTTATGTCACGGTTTTGTTTATAGATGGGGTGATCGAATGGAAGCCAACTCAAAACGATATCATTCCAACCCTAAACTAGATCAGGCATGCATGGGTGAGTGAGGTCTTTCTAAACTTCAGATAGTGAGTGTAGTAAAGGGTGAACAGATGGAAGATTTGTATGGAAGGAGTGCGAAGGTCTGTTACAAACAACAGGTTCCTAATAGACTGTAGAAGAAGGCATCCAAACGCAAGGTCTTCTTGCACTTAAATAAAAAAACCAAAGAATACAATAATGCAACGATAAATCATTTATCATAACATAACTGTAATAATTCGCGCGACTCAGTCAGTCACGAACTCTCTAAGCATGAGAAGAAAACTAGATGGAACAAGAAAAACTGTATGTCATAAACGAGATATCTCAAATACAGATGCATAAGCTGAAAACTAGAATAGCTGCTAAAACATTGCAGTAGGGAGCTCTGTTCAACCATCGATCCTTACAAAAATGGTGAAAATGCCTACATATACTCAAAAAAAAACCCCAGCAACAAAAATAAGACGTTGCATTAAATAATTGCGTCTGCATGGCTTCTGACAGTCAGCCCATGCAGACTCAGGACGATCGTGTGCCCATGACAGACGCCATCTTAACTGTGCATGGCTCCAGCAAGGGGAGAGTAGCTGAGCCATTTAAATGTCGAGCTAGCGTGTGCAGACCCCCTCCGGTTGGTCGCGAAATCGGGCCTGGCTTCTCTGGAAGAATGGGTACACAGGACCCTCCTAAACAGACTGTTGGTCAGACCCTCCATGCCTTGCAATTAATGATTGAGGCAAGGCCTCAACCACCCTCTCTTTTCTTCATTCATTGTTCAGCCGAAGTGGCTCTTTGGATCCCCGAGTGGAATCCCTGATGAAAACCTGACCCAATCCACAGGTCTCTTCTTCTTTCCTCATGGTCTCCTGTACTTCACCATGACTTTTCCCCGACTCTGTATCGAGTTTCGGGGTTTCGCGTTCCCCGTTGTCAAGAGTTCTTGACCCTTTGAACTCCCGATCATCGATTCTCCGATGAGCGCTCTTTTGTCCTTAGCCCCTCTTGGCTAGGCTCAGGTCCATATGACCATCCCTCATAAGACCGTAGCCCTATACCTCCGTAGAAATTTCGGCACTTGTGATGTCACAACGCGCATGTCTCCATGACTCGCGATTCCCCGAGTCGCGACGCACCTTTTTTCGCTCTGGCCCTCCTGGCTTAGCCTTGGCCAACGTGACCGTCACCCATGACTATGACCTTACCCCGTCGGTGTTTCATACTTTTCGATGCCAAAAAGCATAAGTCCATGGGACTCGCGATATGTCGAATCACGATTTCGCCTGCCACCTGTCCTTTTCTCGCGTGACCTCTTCTGGGGTCCACCTTCGTCATGATCGGGAAATCGCGTATCGCGATTCTGCAATGCAAAAAACTCTCACTCCCGGGATATCCAATATCTCGATGGCTTCAAATCCGATGGATGCTTCCCATTGTAACTCGCAATGGAGGACTATACGTCGTGTCAGGACAGTCAGTTCAGGAATTGGCTCATGATGCAACTAGATCCAACGAGTTGTGGCACATAAGACTTGGACATCTTCATTACAAATCTCTTCCAGATCTACAGAACATGGTATGTGGCATGCCCTATATTTCTCTTAGT
>ML777875.1:279435-342409 GCA_009831015.1 Picea engelmannii
CATCACCTAAGAACATTCTAGAGGAGGAATCTTCTAGAAGTAGAACCTTCTAAGAAGTCATCTTACATTTATTATATCTAACTACCATAGTGGGCCTTATTTAATAATATAGTGGACCCCACTACCTCTCTAGCTACCTTACAAAGCGAAGAAAACTCTTCACAACAAATTTCAAACAAGCGAACAGCTGGATAGTAGTCTTTACAAAATGAATTGAAAGATGTATGAAAACCTGCTAAAGAGCAGATACTTGCGGCGGGAAGAGACCAACACCATTCAAGAGCAACTCCCTTCAATGAATACCTGAAGAGCTTAATCCGGACATCCTCATGCAGGGATGATTTTAGGGGGTAAATTTCGCTCCTGGGCTAATTTTCCATGGTTTTTCCAAAAATGAGATTCGCTATTTTAAAAATGATTCGCCCAAATTCTATAGGATAAAATTATTTTACCTTAAAAATCACCAAAATTTAATAAAAACTATATAAAATACTTAGAAATTTGAATATTTTTACAAAAATATCTCCAATCATTTATAGTTGGCATATGAAGGATTATTTAGATTCGCCAAGGTTTCTACATTTTAAAATAAAATTCCATCCTTAAAATCATCCCTATCCTCATGCGTGATATTGTGTCGGTGGATAGCCTCATGGAAGTCCAGTAAATGCTCAGCTGGTTCTTCCCAATCTAATGCATGAAATTCCGGGAGGAAATCTTCCCATTGGTCTCTATCAGGAAGTGCATTAGGAAAGCCAACTATCTGAGAAAAGTCACAGAAAGAAAACCTTTGAGCCAGAATTTTCTCCATATCGAACCAGTGGAGTCACCAATTGATCCTCGAATCATGGATTCGCCAGGTGAAAAATGTGCAGCTTCGAATGTGGCTGGTCCTTGTTCACCATCAAAGGTCAGATCTTAACATTATCATTACCCCAGGAAACTTCTCAGGCTGAGAAAGCAGCCGCTGAAACCTTCTCGAGAAATCTCCTCTGGGTCATCTTTCAGGTGTGTCAACAGTGGCCACAACTGAAACAGTAAAGTGGAAACAATGGAGTCGCCACAGTGGAGTCGCTAGGTGCACAGTAGCAATCTGAGTAATTCTGATTTCTGATGCACCTTCAGAATCAGTTGATCGTTGTCATTCTGCCCAGGGAAAATCTTCAACTTCGTCCCCGGCAGCGGCGCCAGAAATGTTGGCGACGGAAGTCACTCCTGGATTGCTATCAGGAGCAGAGCCCGACGCCCATCAGTTTTTATGTCACGGTTTTGTTTATAGATGGGGTGACCGAATGGAAGCCAACTCAAAACGATATCATTCCAACCCTAAACTAGATCAGGCATGCATGGGTGAGTGAGGTCTTTATAAACTTCAGACAGTCAGTGTAGTAAAGGGTGAACAGATGGAAGATTTGTATGGAAGGAGTGCGAAGGTCTGTTACAAGCAACAGGTTCCTAACAGACTGTAGAAGAAGGTATCCAAACGCAAGGTCTTCTTGCACTTAAATACAAAAACCAAAGAATACAATAATGCAACGATAAATCATTTATCATAACATAACTGTAATAATTCGCACGACTCAGTCAGTCACGAACTCTCTAAGCATGAGAAGAAAACCAGATGGAACAAGAAAAACTGTCTGTCATAAACGAGATATCTCAAATACAGATGCATAAGATGAAAACTAGAATAGTTGCTAAAACATTGCAGTAGGGAGCTCTGCTCAACCATCAATCCTTACAAAAATGGCGAAAACGCCTACATATACTCGAAAAACCCCCCCAGCAACAAAAATAAGACGCTGCATTAAATAATTGCGTTTGCATCGCTTCTGACAGTCTACCCATGCAGAATCAGGATGATCATGTGCCCATGACGGATGCCATCTTAACTGCGCATGGCTCCAGCAAGGGGAGAGTAGCTGAGCCATTTAAATGCTGAGCTAGCGTGTGTAGACCTCCTCCGGCTGGTCGCGAAATCGGGCCTGGCTTCTTTGGAAGAATGGGTACACAGGACCCTCCTAAACAGTCTGTTGGTCAGACCCTCCATGCCTTGCAATTAATGATTGAGGCGAGGCCTCAACCACCCTCTCTTTTCTTCATTCATTGCTGAGTCGAAGCGGCTCTTTGGATCCCCGAGTGGAATCCCTGATGAAAACCCGACCCAGTCCACAGGTCTCTTCTTCTTTCCTCACGGTCTCCTATACTTCACCATGACTTTTCCTCGACTCTGTATTGGGTTTCGGGGTTTCGTGTTCCCCATTGTTAAGAGTTCTTGACCCGTTGAACTCCCGATCACCGATTCTCCGATGAGCGCTCTTTTGTCCTTAGCCCCTCCTGGCTAGGCTCAGGTCCATACGACCATCCCTCATAAGACCGCAGCCCTATACCTCTGTCAGAGTTTCGGCACTTGCGATGTCACAATGCGCATGTCTCCATGACTCACGATCCCCCGAGTCATGACACACCTTTTTCTGCTCTGGCCCTCCTGGATTAGCCCTGGCCAACGTGACCGTCACCCATGACTATGACCTTACCTCGTCAGTGTTTCAGACTTTTCGATGCCAAAAATCATAAGTCCACGGGACTCACGATATGCCGAATCCCGATTTCGCCTGCCACCTGTCCTTTTCTCACGTGACCTCTTTTGGGGTCCACCTTCGTCACGATCGGGAAATCGCGTATCGCGATTCTGCAATGCACAAAACTCTCACTCCCGGGATCTCCGATATCCTGATGGCTTCAACTCCGATGGATGCTTCCCTGTCAGGACCCTCCCCGATAACGCTGATCTCCTGCCATGCGTCCTTTCCAGATGGACGGTCCCTATTGACTCTCGGGGATTCAGGACTTTCATTATCTTGTTTCTATTTCTTGTCCCGAGACAAGAAATATCGCTAACACAAGGAAACACATATGAATCCTTAGAACAGAAAATAGAGGAGAGTTTGAATCTCTCTAGTTTGAGGATTTCTACAAGTCAGTAGGAATCAAGAGATAGTTGATTGTGCCATATAACCCTCATCAAAATGGAGTTGTTGAGAGGAAAAATAGGACAATTTGTGAGGCAGCAAAAGGAATGATGTTTTACCAGGATCTTCCAAATTCTTTATGGGAAGAAGTTACCTCCACTGTAATGTATATTCATAGCAGGTGTCCACATGTTATCTTGAAGGAAAACGCTCCTGAATAGGTCTTCTCGGGGATCAAACATGAAGTAGGGCATCTAAGGATATTTGGGTGTCCTGTGTATATTCATGTCCCTAAGGAAAAGAGGACAAAGATGGAACCCTCGGGAAATAAAGGGGCTTTTTTGGGGTATAGTGAGAACTCCAAGGATGACAGGATTTATGTACCAGGTCAGACGCAAATATAGGTAAGCAGAGATGTGACTTTCCATGAGGAAGTCATATTTAAGAAATCCAGAGAGCTTCAGCAGGAATCAGAAGCAATCCAACCAACTTCACTCTCTTCTGAAAATGAAGAGTCAGATGATCAAAAGGAGGAACCTCGTGAAGGGCCAAGTAATAAGCCCCTAGAACCTGCTGAAGTGTTAGAAATAACTCTTGAAGACTCTCCAGCTAAAAGGAATCTAGGGTGGCTTTAAGAAATAGTGCAAGAAGCAGAAAGGATAGCAGCTCCCAAAGGAAATTTCAAGGAAAGAAAGAGGCCTCATAGGTTTGGAGGCTATGTTTCACTGATGAGCAACATTAGTGATGTCGAAACTTCTTCATTTGAAGAAGAAGATAAATTACAAGTATCGAAGGATCCCATGCTTGAGGAATACAGGTCTATTATAAAGAACAATGTTTGGGACATTGTGTCGAGGCCAAAAGACAAATCAATGGTTTCTTCCAAATGGATATTTAAGATCAAAAATGGAGTTGATGGAAGTGTGGAAAAGTTAAAAGCAATATTTGTAGCCATATGCTTCACTCAGAAAGAAGGAATCGACTATGAAGAGACTTTTTCCCCTGTAGCTAGGTATACCTCCATTCGAACTATTATTTCTTTAGCTCTCATTCTTGGTTCGAACCTACATCAAATGGATGTAAAAACAACATTCTTGAATGGAGAGATTGAACAAGAAGTCTTTTTGGAACAACCAGATGGTTTTGTACTGAATAACAAAGGCACTCATGTATGCAAGATAAGGAAGGTTGTGTATGGTCTTAAGCAGGCTCCCAGAGTTTGGTATGATAGGATTGATGGCTTTCTTAAAAGCCAGGGCTTTCAGAAAAGTGATGTTGATGCAAATCTATACTTCAAGGTAAGAGGTAATCAACGTATTATACTAATCTTGTATGTTGATGATCTCTTTCTAACAGGAGATGAAGGGATAATAGCCTTGTGTAAGAGGGAGCTAACCTCATAATTTGAGATGAAAGACTTAGGATTGATGCATTAATTCCTAGGATTGGAAGTATGGTGAATACAGGGCGAGATATTTCTGGCACAAGGAAAATACACAGTGGATGTACTAAAGATGTTTGGTATGATGGATTGCAAATCCATGTCTACTCCGATGATTACCAACCTGACGAAGTTGCTTGATTCTGATACAGGTTTAGATTTGGTGGATCCCACCATGTATAGGTAGTTGATTGGATCATTGATGTACATGATCCACACTAGGCCAGATATATGCTATGCAGTGATTTCAATGAGTCAGTTCATGACTGAACCGAGACAGAGACATTGGGTGGCATCAAAGCACATCTTGAGATATCTCAGAGGGACCATTACTTATGGTCTGAGATATACATCCAGTGGTTGTTTATTTTTGCATGGGTATGCAGATGTTGACAGGGAAGGAATCCCAATGGATCAGAAGATTACTTTCAGATACTGCTTCAGTTTAGGATCTTATATGATCTCTTGGTCAAGCCGGAAGAAGGGATCCATTTCTTAGAGTATAGCAGAGGTTGAGTACATTGCAGCAAGTGATGCTAGCAAGGAAGCAGTATGGCTCAAAAAATTGGTTTCTAGGTTTTTTTGTGACAAGCTCAAGATGACGGTGGTTCACTATGATAATCAAAGTTGCATAAAATTGATAGAGAACCCAGTATTTCATGACAGGTCAAAACATATTGACATGAGGTACCACTAAATTCGAGACTTGTTCCAGAGAAAAACTGTAAAGTTACAGTACATAACAACGAGCAAGCAGGTAGTTGATATCCTGACCAAGCCTCTAACCTTGAGACAATTTGTGTAGCTGAGAGGCAAGCTTGGTGTGGCTAAGAATGACTCCCTTGTTGAGAGGGAGTGTTAAATTTGGCAGCATCGACAGTCATTCTTCAATGAGAGGCCATATGGGCCACCCTGAGGCTAGCCAAGGAAATTTGGAGAATCAACTAGTCTTGTGAGGTATTGACAAAAGCCAAGGGGAATGTACAACCTCTATGAGTCAAACCAAAAGTCAGGACAAACGAGATGTTATGTAAGTCTAATGAAAAAGTCAGGGGGAACGTACAACCTCTATGAGCATAGACAGTCTAGTGCAAGAGTCATGGGGAATGTACAACCTCTGTGAGCATAGATAGACTAGTGCAAAAGTCAGGGGGAACATACAACCTCTGTGAGCCTATTCAAGCCTTGTGAGACATGAGCAAAAGTAAAGGCATCTAGGAAAAGTTAGGTTGAATATAAAATTCCTATGAGCTAGAAACAAACAATATTCCTAATATTGCAAATGATATAAATGTATTGATCTAGTGCAGTGGCACGTGTAACATTATCCACCATGAAGAGAATTTTGAATTTCCTTGTAAAGAGTCTAGTTCTATTTTTGAACTAAAGTGTAATGCCAAGTTGTAACTGAAGTCTTAAGTCTAGTTCTATTTTCGAACTAAGGTGTAATGTTGAGTTGCAATTGAATTATCAAGTCTAGTTCTATTTTCGAACTAAGGTGTAATTTTGAGTTGTAACCAAAGTCTCAAGTCTAGTTCTATTTTCGATCTAAAGTATACCAGTCTCAAGTATAGTTCTATTTTCGAACTAAATTGTAATGTTGAGTTGTAACTGAAGTCTCAAGTCTAGTTCTATTTTCGAACTAACATATACCAGTCTCAAGTCTAGTTCTAAGTTTGAACTAAAGTATGAATATGAGTTATGATGAAAGCATGCAAACAAGTTACTATTTTGAGCCATAACTTCTCCTCTTCATCCTATATAAGCAGAGGTCGACCCCTCTCTTCAACACAGTTTGATATGCAGGTTAAGGGTGAATCAATAGAGGTGCATATCAATGATAAAGATGCAACATAGCAAAGAAGCATATCAGTGTTGTATATCAGCAATAGAGGTTGCATATCAGAGACGTATATCAGCAACATATCAGTGTTGTATATCAACAATAGAGGCAGCATACCATAGGTGTATTTCAGCAAGGTCTCTTAGGTCTTTGTCAGATCAGAGTCATCTTGGCAAGCTCTTTAAGAGAAAAACATTCATGGTGGATATTTGTATGTGATCTTACATTATTAATGCAATAAAGGAATATCATTTGCTGGGGTTTTTCTCCCTGTATAGGGTTTCCCCATGGTATATGTGTTGTTGATGTGCATGATTACTTATCTACATAGTTATTTCTATCTGGTTATGATTTGGCATTGTTGATGTGCATGATTACTTATCTACATAGTTATTTCTATCTTGTTATGATTTGGCATTGTTGAAGTGTATTAAGCGGGAATCAAAGTGTTGAAGAAAATAAAAGAATTAATCTGCATAAGAAATCAAGATCATAATTTAACATAAAATTCCTCTTCTGCAAAACATCCCATGTGGGTGCTTTGAGTAATCTTAGCCACATAAATATCTTGTTTTTGTGGGACATGTTAATTTCCATATAAATTTCCACCAACAGATTTGTTGTCCTTCTTTTCCTTCTTCAGCTAGTGCTTTGTAGCTTAATATAGGAACATATGCTCCAACAAGATTCAAAGACCAGAGAAGTTGGTCCTCTCCTTCTTTGAGTCCAACTTTGCTATATATTAGGAGGCCACTGTATCTTTTCCATTCCTCTACATACTTTGTCTCGAATCCAATTTCTTCTAAGGTATTAACTATTGGTTGCAAGTAGTGTTCCTTTCCTAGTTTTCAATTTGTTAAAGATTGGAGTAACCTTTGTTCCTTAATTCATGAATTATTTACACTGGAATTATATGCTAAACTCTGCTCCCTATATAGGGTCAAAACCAATTTGCAATTTATCCCCTTTTCCAATTTTCCAAATCAACTAGTAGCCATTCAAATGGAAACCATACATAACAACTTTCCATATTATTGAGAAATTATTCTATTGTTTGATAGGACTTCTCATCCAATCCTCCATTGTATTAGGGGCTATGTTCCTTAAATTAGCCTCCACAGATTTTTTGCAACAAGATCTTTTGAAAAGACAAAAAGAATTTTGAGGCCCCATCCTCTAAAGGATTTTGGTAATGCCAACGTTTTCTATGAGCTCAACACCAGACCTTTCTTTTTTTGGTCTCTAGACCATATTAACTTGTACTAAAGTTTCCTAATGCTTTCCAAAACACCTTTTGAAACCCAAGAAAGTGATAACCAATACATTGGAATTGTTTCCAAAATTGAGTTTACCAAAACTAGAAAACCTCCCCTAGACAACCATATATTGCACCAAATTTTTATTTTCTTCTCCACTTTCACTATGAGCCACTACCAATAACATTTTTTTATATTTCTTTGAATTAAAAACAAATTTGCTAAAAATAACATGGGTGAGTCTAAAAAAATGCAAGAAAATAGTTGTTTGTGAGTTTGATAAACAATTGCTAGCCAATTTGATAAACAATGCAAAAAAATAGTGGCTTTCCAGTATGATATGGAGGTAGAACTTTATGACCTACAAATTTTTAAAAAACAAACATGCTAAAAGTAGCATAAGTGAGTTCGAACAATGCAATAGACAGGCTATAAATATGAATACATTTAATTTTATTTTTTAGAAGGATCTCTTTCATTATTGTGGAAGGAAAAGGAAAGAAAGAGGCTAAAATGGAAGTGTTCTGATTTATGAAGTCGAACATTGTTTATGATTTGAAATTGTTGAGATTCAAGGGTTTCTTACGAATTGAATTTGGTGAGACATATGAATGAATCTGGTGAAGTCGAGCACTAGTTATCAATTGAAATTGGTGAGGAGACAACGTTGATTTGCTCAATGGAGAGAGTGTTTTTGAGTTTTTCAAACATCATGATGCAAGAAGAGGTAGAAATTATTATTCATCATAATATAAATCTAAATCTAAAATTAATTTTATTTTAATGTTTTTAAAATTAATTTTATTTTAATAATGTTCTTGTTTAGAAAAAGTTTGAAGAAGTTTGAAGTTAAGAAAAAATTCACTTTAGTTTCTTTTATCTATCTACCTACTTCGTGATATACATTATTTTCACCATATATTTTAGAATTCGGCTCACTAAATTATTATTATTTTATGTGAAATTACTTTTTTATAATTTTCAATTTCTTTAAATATCATATAAACTTTTTTATTCAATTTATCTTTAAAATTATCTTATGTGAAATTATTGTTATTATAATTTTTAATAATTTTAAATATATATATATATAGAATTTAATAATTACATGTATCTCTATTTTATGCATTATAGATTGTACTTTGTAAAATTATTTTAATTATAATTTTTAATATCATATAGATTTAAATTTAAAATTAACTTTATTTTAATGTTTTTAAAATTAACTTTATTTTAATAATGTTCTTGTTTAGAAAAGTTCGAGGTTAAGAAAAAAATTCATGATAGTTTCTTTTTATCTATCTACCTACTTCATGATATACATTATTTTTACCATACATTTTAGAATTCCGCTCACTAAATTATTATTATTTTATGTGAAATTATTTTTTTATAATTTTTAATTTCTTTAAATATCAAATTTTTTATTCAATTTCTCTTTAAATAAATTTATCTTATGTGAAATTATTGTTATATATATATATATATATATATATATATATATATATATATATATATATATATATATATAATTATAGAATTTAATAATTACATGTATCTCTATTTATGCATTATAAAATTTATTTTGTGAAATTATTTTAATTATAATTTTTAATATTTTTAAATATTATATAAAAAAAATATTTTAATTATAATTATAATATCTTTAAGCATTATATAAAAAAAATATATATCCATTTTTTTTAATGTAAAATTATTTTGATATAATTGTTTATAACATTATTTTGATATAATTGTTTATAACTTTAAATATTATTAGAAGTCAAAAGTATAATCATTTTTTCTTTCTCTTCACAGATTCATTTTTCTCGTACAAAATACATTTCAAGAAGCTAACGTGGAGGAAATCTATATATCATGTTGAGACTATATTTATTATGTGCATAGCCTACCTTGAAGCTAACGTGAAGGAAATTTATATCTCCATTATAAAAGAAATTATGCATTATATAATTCTGAGATATTTTCTATTTGGAAAAAGAAAAGTTGAAGGAAATTTATATCTCACTTTGAGATTATATTTATTATGTACATAACTTACCTTGAATTTGAAAATTGTATGTGAATTTGAGTTTTTAATACATCTTCTTTGATATATATTGAGTTTTTATATACATCTTCTTTTTAATAATTATTCATATATTATAAATGAGAAAGTGCTTTATTTTTATAATTTTAATATATATTTATAAAATTAAAATAAAATTTTTGATAGAATATATTTTTAGAAAAACTAAATTGATTTACTAAATACTAAATTGAAATACTAAATTGATTTACTTCCTCTTAGTTTTCTATTTTCTAATTCATCTTAGGGTTTAGCTTTTTTATCTTCCATGACAATGAAAAAATCTTGGTTTATTTAAAAAAATCAAATATAGATCTTCTTTTATAAAAGAAAATCAAATATGGTGGTTTTGTGTCAAATAAAGGTGTGCATATGGTCGTAGGCTTATAAACCTCGATGGTAGGGCTGCAGACCCACTTCCTCTTCTCATCCTTTCCCGCCCTCCCCCCTTTCCACCTCCCCCTTCCCTGGACCTTCGGTCTCTTCCGGGCTCTTTCCCTTCCCCCGTCCCTTTTTCCATAAACCCAAAAAAGGGCACTATAGGTCCTCAGCACACCACCGACCTGAAACCCTTTCTTCCTCTGTTGATCTCCTTTTCCGAATGCGACGGGTTTTTTTTTTTGCAGCACCTTCATCCTCTGCGGTGTTAGGATATTTAGACACTTGGGAGTTAGTTAAGATCTACTTGGTATAATGTGTCATTACGTAAAAGTGTGTTTCTTAGTGTGTTTCTTTAGTAGGCATTAGTATGCATTTGTAGTTAGGAAATCCGACAGTCATGATATGTTCCCGACATAGAATGATCTGACGGTTCATATTCTCCTCGATCTTAACAGCCATTGACCCATGTCTTAACATCCGATTGGTCCATGATCTCTATTTAAAGAGCATGGAGGGTCATTTTCCGATGATCGATTGTGAGAAACTCTCTTGTAAAATCTCTATGTAATCTTTTTCTTTTGCATTAATAAACTGCTCCAAGTGGTCGAGTTAGTTGGGGTCGTGGATGTTTCCCTGTAGGGGTTTTACCAAGTCAAAAAATCGATGTGTTGATCTTTGATTTGGTTGTGTGAGTGGTTACTGAAGATGTTCGTCCTCTGTTGGAATACCTGTGTTGTCGAACATGGTATTAGATCCTGCTTGAAGACTCGCTCTTGTTGTAGATCAAGATCATGAAGCCGAGTTGTCTCATATCCATTTTCTGTCATTTTTGTACAATTCTAGGCTGAGAGGACTATTCCATTGCATCTGGAGCACTTTTTTCAGCTATGAACACTTTTCTTTTCACTCAAAAAGGTTTTTGTTTTCCCAAGATACGACAATTTCAGTCAAATCTAGAGGTATAAAGCCTTAATACGCATTTTTTAAATTTTCGCAAAGTATTATTTTTGGTTTTCTTTCAGTTTTATATTATTTATTTCCAGGTTACTACTCTTTTAGATCTATGTATGCTCTTTTCCCCGTACCCTATGCGATCTCGGCAAATCAGAAACAGATAGGAAAAGATGCATGTTCTAGGTAAGCTAACCAAGATCTAACCCTTGTTGTCATCAAGAAGCGGAATTTTTTCCTTGTGTGAAAAGAGTTTTTTTTAGCACGCTCTTCAAGGTCGTCTTCAACAACAACAACAACAACAAAGTCGTCATCTTCAACAACAACAACAACAACAACAAGGTCGTCGTCTTCAAGTATCTATTTTTGTTACTTTTTTTGAAAAAGTTCATGCTCAAATTGTAAAGTGTATTTCACTTCAAGTATAAAAGTGAATCACTATAATTATCTTTAATATTTTATTTTAGAGTTATTTATTTTGCATACATATTTTCTTTTATAAAGTAACTTCATTGTAAAATTTATCCCCACTTATCTTTATAAAAGTGGGTCACTTCATAACGCAACTTAAACCACCACGTGGTCCTTTGGTTCTTGTTTATGTCTTTTTTTAAAAGGGCATAACTATCACATCCGAAGTCTGTTTTCAGTGTCATTTTTTTAAAACCGCCTAATTTTTCGAGATCTTTCCATCCAGATCATCAGTTTCATCTTTAAATCCATATTATCTGCATATTTAATATGGCTTCTACAAGTAATCTCTTCTTACCAACACCAACTACTTCCAATGGAAATCTCATATGGATGATTTATTAAAAAGTAAAGGCTTGTACCGAATTACCTTGGGAAAGGAAACAACACCCATTGATGTTGATAAGAAAGTCAAATGGGATAATAGGAATGACAAAGTACATGGATTAATCGGAATGTCCATCTCTCTTGATTGAAGGTGCTTCAATCAATTGATAAACCCAAAGAAGCTTGGGAAAAGATTGAATATGTGTTTGGTAAACACAATATTATTCGAGCACAACAGTTAGAAAATCAAGTATTGACTTTAAATCCAAATGATTTTTATTTCATTGAAGACTATCTATCTAAGTTTAAAATACTCAGAACTTTATGTGAAGAATGTAAGATAAAGATAGAAGAAGATTGTTGCATCTATCTTATTCTTTCTAAGCTAGGTAGTGCATATTTTGTGTTTGTATCTACCTTTTATGCCATGCAAGAGGCTCTAGGAACAGCTTATAAAAAACCCAGTATTGAGAACTTGTGTGATGCTTTGATTAGAGATCAAGATAAGCTTTTACAGCTTGGAGTGATCAGCACTACAAGTACCTCCAACAAAGCCTTAGTTGTCCATCAGAAAGATAAACCCAATAATCCCAAGAAGCAACATCCTCGCCACAACAACAAGAAATATAAGGGTCCCAAACCCACTCAGACAGGTTCCTCTCCTAATGGTGACAAAGGAGAAAAATATAAAAGTAAGAAGACTGACATACATTGCAAATTTTGTGATAAATATGGTCATGATGAGTCCAAATGTTTCAATAAGATGGCATATTTAGAAGCAATGATGAAGAAGCACAACACCAGTATTGATTCTGTTATCACTCCAAGAAACCCTTTGTGGTTGTAGACCAAAGGTGCTTGGTAACTTAGAAATAATGGTTTTTATGTGTTTGGGACAATGGGGTCTTTAATGATTCAATGAAATAAACACTCATCACACATATAAAGAAGCAGTTCTTTCAGGAAACAATAATCAGATCAGATAATTTGAAAGGGGGATGAAGAACACTATTCTTGATTGCCAAATACAAATGAATGCAGGGCTGAATACAAGATAGAGAGGAACCCTTTAATTTCAAGTCTATGAGCTCAATAAAGAGATAACAGTCTTCATGAACTAAAATAAACTGAAACCAAGTACAGGAAATGAAAGATGAACAATTCTGATATTGTAAACGAAAGGAAACTGAACTTTATTTTTGCAAAAAGAGTCTATACAGTGGCATAAAATATCTCCCAGTTTGAACCCTGATCTCATATCAAAAATAGGCATTTATAGCCTCTTACAATCTGTTTTACAGATCCTAAAAACATGGATCTGTATTTAATAAAAGAAATTCAAATCTAACTAAACAACTTTGAAGATAAAGACTTAACAACTAAACTTAGCACTCGAATTGTCTTCGATTTCAAACATTCGCCATCTGCATCCTTCAACTCCTGGAATCTTTGATGTGATGCAATGTGGCAAAACACCTGTCTGGACAGTTGGATTTCTCCAACGTTCATGGTCGATTTTTGAGGAAGTTGCTTTGCATGTGTTCCCAAAATTCTCTCGAACCTCTGATGCTGAGTCCTTTGCATGCGATATGATAGTCCCTTGATACCTTGGAACCTCTTTATAATCTACAAAAATTGACCTGTTCTGTCCTTGGTTTCCAAAAATGTCTTTCCAGCTTTCAACAGCTAACTCATTTAATATTTCGCTGGTTAGCTGGTGAAAGCTCTGCCTTTCACCAGCTAACGAGTTATAAAATATCGCTTTGCACTGGTGAAAGCTCTGACTGCGCCCAAAACAAGTTTTCACCTTCAAAATTTTGATTCTATCAAAACTCAGTGTGTCTCAGATTTCTCACCTTGCATATTAATAGCGACTTGAGCAAGTACCTTCAAATCTGGATGGGATTTTTGCCTTTGTTTTTGTTTCAATCTTCTTATCTGCCTTTTAAGGCGTTTGGCAAGCCACCATAGGCTATTGTAATATTTGGTGAGTTTTTGCTTTCTTTTCTTCTCTTTAACACTTTCCCGAGCCAATCTCTCAAACGCAGCATTGGTTTTGGCGAAGTTATCAGACAACTTCTTATACCTTTCTTTGATCACCCGTTCCAAAACCTCTTGCTGAGAAATTACCTCTTTCAGATGCTTGATTTTCTGAGATTTCTTTGACTTGGAGCTTTTTTATGTTTCTCCTTCCTCTGTATGAGTGAAGGTCTCATAGTTTTGTGCAAACTCAGTTGACCGCTCAGGACTCTTGGTGACAGGGCACTAATCTTGTTGCTCTGATTCTGAGTCTGTATAGGGCAAATTTAATATATTGGTTCTCTTTTCTATAAGCTGCTCTGTGGGCTGTTCTGCAGTGGTTTCAAAGCTTAACCTTTTCTTTGACCTGTGGGACTTCACTCCAGAGATTCTATCTTCTGGAGGTCCTGGAAGGGTCCTTCTCTTCCTTGAACTACTTTGAGGAGTCAGATGTTTCTTTGATCCTTTCCCCTATTCATTTACAGCTGAGTCTGTGTTTCAAAAACCTCCTAGAATAGAAAATGATGCCAGCTCCTTCCGTGTTGTTTTAATTCCTCCAGAATGATCAATTTAATGAGGCCGAAGTGGCACAGAGTATTCTTCATGCTTAGGGGTTGAGCCCTGATTTTCTTGCAGACCTTGGTTAAACTCTTATGTAAGAAAAAAGGCAAATTGAGGAGAGTCTTGCCTGTAAAATGGTCCAGGAGATTAAAATGATACATCATGAGTTTGTCATACCTGCCCTCTGAGGTAATGTAGAGTTGGATCCCCTTAAACAGCTCCTGCCACTCCTCTTCAAGATAGGAAATTGGCATGCCCTTCTTCCATGTATTGTGCTTGAACTCCTCCTTTAAATAAGCCCTGAAATTCAAGTTTTTGGTGGCAGTGGTTTTGAACCAGCTCTGGCCCGTCCTTGGTAGGCTGGTCGCTGCAGTGATGGAAGCTTTGTCTACTAAGATCTCCAAGGACCCAACATGAGCCTTATTCCCATCGAAAGTTTTGGCAAAAGCTTCTGCTGTCGACTGGTGGCAACCATTTTGCAACCTCTCAACGAATTCAATACACCCTGCATTTGAAAAATGTTTCTGGACTTCGAGATGTGTCTGTAAAAAAGATAGGTTGTCCAGCTCTTTTCTAAGTAGAGAACCACTGCGTCTCCTCGCCATTCTGTAGCTTGAAAACCCCAACAATCTGGTATATCAACCCCTGCAACTGTTGTTCGAGCCGAGGTTTTGCGTTGTTGAAAGCACTCGGGAGTCGGCTCTGTTTTCTAATATTTGAAACTTCAACAAACCTTCATGAACAATGTGTGATATGGAAACAATGATCTGATTTGATGTTGTCAGCCTGGCAGTATAGCCTCTGTACCTGAGTTGCTGGATTCGAAATTACCATTTCCGGTGCCATGAGTGTGCAGCATGCGTCACTGAACCCGATCCGCATCGCAATCCTATTTTAGCGTGCAAAACTGAATATCCATCATTACCCACTTTCATCAGCGCATGATTTGGATTTGCATGACGTGGGATGATCGTATCATTATTAGCCTTTAGAAACGTGGATAACACGCACATGATTCTCGCTTTCTCCAGCCAACGGCCCATGGAAAATGCCCCTTAGCTGTTGATACTTACCGCTTTCACCAGCGCATGATCCTTTGGAAAACCCCCTTTAGCTGTTGAAAGTCTTCACTTTCATCAGCGCACGATCCCGTAAGAACTGCTCTGTAGCTGTGGAAAGTCTTCACTTTCACCAGCGCACGACCTGCGACAATGCTTCTTTGGATATTTTGAAATTCAACACTTTCACCAGCGCACAGACCTATGAGAGATACTCCTTAGTTGTTGAAAGTTGCCACTTTCACCAGCTAACACCCATCTTTTAAACACACGTTAGTTGTTGAAAGCAATTTATGAAAATTTTGAAAAGAGGACTTTTGTGGGTCATCTTATTTCTAAAACAAAAATCAAAACCTAAGCCTTGCAGCTAGAAAAACTCAAACAATCATTTGAGAAAACTACCAATAGTCATGTTATCCACCACAAAATGTGACCAAAGGGACGGGTTCATTTTGGGAGCTAACATTTGGCTCCAACTGGGATGGGCATCTCCCTGTGAGGTGACCAAGAACCTAGCTAGACTCAGTAGCCTTATTACAACTTGAAACAGAAATTTGAAAAATAGTTTGCTAGTACCATTGGGCATGGAGTTATTTAAGTGACAGAAATAAAGAAAACAGAACTGTAAAAGAAATATGTACAAGTAGAACAGGGCTTCAAGAGAAGCCTTATGAGAAATAGATCTTCAGGAAGCGCCCGTTGAAAGGGCCACCTGCTACTGCCTCGCCTGAAAGAGTTTGGAGAACAAAGGTATTATTCTGTTGCACCGCTGTTATGACAAAAGGACCTATCCAGAGAGCGTCAAATTTTCCATGTTTCCCCTTCTCCTGCCTTGCTGGATCCCACTTTAAGACTAAATCCCCTGTTTTGAAGACATTTGATTTGACTTTCTTGTCGAAAGTTTCTTTGATTCTTTCTTGATGCAATTCTGTTTTTTCCAAGAGCTGCTCTCTATCTTGCTGTAATTCTACCAAATTATGAATTCTCCTGGTCAAATCACTTGGTTCGGAATCAGTTTCTTGTAAGAACTTTGCAACCGGCAATGCAAGTTGAATAGGAAATATGGCTTCAATACCATATACCAACTTGAAAGGAGATGTGCCAATTGATTTCTTACATGTAACCCTATCATCCCACAAAGAAAATTTCAGTTTGGAATCCCAACCTCTGGCATTTTGTTCAAGCAGCTTCTTTATAATTCTGACTAAACTCTTGTTGGATGACTCAGCTAAGCCATTCCCTTGCGGATAGTAGGCTATGGAATGTACCAGCTGAATTCCCAATTCTTCACACAATTTCACCAAGTGTTTATCTTTGAATGCAGCAGCGTTATCAGTGACCAATCTCTTGGGGCAGCCAAATCTGGAAAATATGTTTTCTTGCAGAAAATTTATGATGACAGTATGATTGGCGTTTCGAGTGGGAATAGCCTCAATCCACTTTGTAAAGTAATCGGTGGCAACCAGGATCCATCGGTGCTGACCACTGGAAGGCAGATGAATCTCACCTATGAAGTCCAGGCCCCACTGCTGGAAAGGCCCTGTGACCACTATAGGTTTGAGGGGAAGAGACTTCAGTTGTTGTTTACCTTCGAATCTCTGACATTTGTCACATGTTTTCACAAACTGATACACATCTGAAAATAAGGATGGCCAGTAGTAACCGGATCTTAAGATTTTGTGTGCAGTGGTTTCCCAATAGTGGTGTCCCCCACATTCACTATTATGAAACTCAATCATGACCTTAGCTGCCTCTTCTTGGTTTACACACCTCAACAACAAGCCTATGGGATTTTTCCAGAACAACAAGTTGTCATTGATGCAGAAATTTATAGCTTTGAGCTTCAAAGCCCTTGTTTGAGTCTTTGTCAAATCTGATGGGACTGATAAAGTTTGTAGAAACTGAATAATATGACTGTACCATTTGCAATCAGCTAAGTGAGCTGAGACCTGCATTTCCTCACCCTCTTTGTTCTCTGAAGACTGAACATTTTCTGCATTGATACTCATCAGATTTATGTCAAGCAGCCTGCAATTTTCCTCTGTCAGAAGTTTGGCAAGGCCCTGACCTTTCACAAGTTTTGTTGGTTCGATTTCGACATCAAATTCAATCAATCTAGCTATCCACTTACTCCTTTTGCCATCAATGTCGGGCTGGACAAGAACATCTTTAACTGAACTGGAGGGAACGAAAGCTATTACCTTTGCCTGAAGAATGTAGACTCTGAAAGCTTTCAATGACTTGACAAGTGCATATGCTTGTTTCTCCAACAATTCGTACTTTACCTCTGCGTCCCTCAAGACCTTACTGAAGAAGGCAACCGGCTGCTCCTGATCATCAGCATTTTTCTGCAAGAGTACTGCTGCGATTGTATCACTGGAAGCAAATGAAAAAATGTAAAATACCTTGGAGAAATCGGGGCTGATCAAAATAGGGGTTGTTGTGATGGCTTCCTTGATGGCATTGAATGAATGTCTGGCTGCTTCAGTCCACTTTACTTCAGAGTCTTTTCTCAACATAGCAGTGATATGCTTTGTGAGTTCAGCAAAATTTACTATAAACCTTCTGACAAAGTTAATAGTGCCAAGAAAAGACTAAATGTCCTTCTTTGATCTAGGAAGAGACATATTTTTAATTGCTTCTACCCTCTTTGGGTCAATCTTAACCCCATCATTTGAAACAATATGCCCAAGTAATTTCCCCTCCTTAAGTGCAAAATTTGATTTTTTGGGGTTAAGAGAGATGCCATACCTTCGACATTTCAGAAATGCCCTTCTTAAGTGCTACAAATGAAGTTCGTGGCTGCTTGAGAAAACAGTGATATCATCAAGATAAATCAGGACAAATTTATCTTTCTCTCCAACGAAAGCAATGTCCATTGCCCTTTGGAATGTCGCTCCTGCATTCATCAATCCAAAGGGCATCTTATCGTACATAAACGTACCCCATGGAGTGGTAAAGGCGGTATTTTCTTTGTCTTCCGGATGGACAGCAATCTGATTGTATCCGGAAAACCCATCAATGAAGGACATCACCTTCGATCCTGACACCTTCTGCAAAATATGCTCCATTTTAGGAAGAGGGTAGTTGTCTTTCCTAGAGCACTTGTTCAAATTTATGAAGTCGACGCAGAGTCTGATCTCCCCATTCTTCTTCCTAACCAGCACAAGATTCGCAATCCATTCTGAATACCTGAGAGGAATGATAATGCGGGCATCCAACAGTTTCTTAATTTCTCTTTCCATTTTAGGCAGCAACAAAGGGTTGAAGGATCTAATCTTCTGCTTGAATGGTTTGGTGTCTTTATTCAAGGGAATCTTATGCTGAATCACTTCTGTGTCAAAGGTCTTCAAATCATCATACTGCCAAGCAAAGATGTCTGCAAATTCCTTTAGCAATTCTCCATAATCAGCCCTTTGTTTTTCAGTCAAATGTGAGGCTAAGTTAACATGTTTAGGATCTTGCTCACTAGCCACATTATACTGCAAAACCTCTGAGTCTTTTTCCCCACTTTGCAATTTGACAGCCACATCATTGTTATCGAACAGCCCTTCCAACGGGACCAAACCTTTAGGAATTATGTTGGTGGACAGCTGAACTATTTCATGCGCTGCGATTTTTCTCTTGAACTTTGGCTCCTCAACTTCATGATCATGTTCGTTCTCCTGATCAATCTGTAGATCTACAAACTCATCTATCACTACAAGGAATCTAGTGAGTTCAGCATCGTCTTCAAAAACCTTCCAAAATTTTACGTTATTAGGGAGAGAGGGCCTATATTTAACTTGAATTTCGTAAGTTAATTTATGAGGCATAGGGGGTATGAATGCACAAGCAGACACAGCCAATGAATCAGCCAATTCATTCATTGCTCTAGGTACAAATGAAATCTTAAACTCTGCAAAATCGTGAATTGCCTTCAACACTTCATCTCTGTATGCCTTATGCCTGACATGTTTCGCTTGAAAGGACTTATTCACCTGTTGGATAATCAAATCTGCATCTCCAAACACCTGCAATTTTTTAATGTTTCTCTCTTTGGCTACATTCAGTCCCAAAAGTAATGCCTCATACTCAGCAATGTTATTAGTCACTTTAAAATCGAGTTTAAAGGACAAATGAGAAGTTTTCTTAGAAGGAGAAATGAATACCACTCCTGCTCCAGCTGACGCCTTAGTGCAAGCACCGTCAAAGAACATGATCCAAGGGTCTTCTTCTGCTATTTCTGTGGGATGAAATGTGATCTGATCTGTAGGATTTCTGAGCAACAATGTATCAGGCAGTGAATCATCAATTTTCAAAATACAAGATCCCATACCTGTGTCAACCGAATAGATAGGATGATTGGATGGATTTTTTTCGTCACTGATTACATATGCCAACTGAAATTCCCTGTAAAGCCTTATGTTCACCCCTCCGAAAACAGGGATAGTAGCGTAGGAGAGGTCCATTTGAAGAGTGCCACCTAGTCTCTTCATCCACGATCTTGATAGTAGACATCCAAATTTAGGAGGTATGTCAGCCACCACTATATCCATCACCATTGTCTTCATTGATGCTTGGGTCAAGGTTACAGCCAAATCCTTAATCATCCCAAGGCATTTGACTTTTCGAGAATCAAAGGAGAAAAGGTCATGATAAGACTTGGTGATCTCTAGCCCAAGCTCGTCCACGACAGCCTTTGGCATCAAATTGTGCGAATCACCGGAGTCCAACAAACAATTATGCAGTGTTTTCTCATGAATATTTAAGGAGATGTAAAAGGGAGGATAGCTATCATCTCTGTCTTCTATCATTTGGCCCAGGGTGATGGTTGGCTTATCATCATAAATGTTGACGATATCAGCAGTAAGGGATACAGATTGGGGATCTAGAGTTTTGAGGATATCCCTTTTAAACATCTCATTTTTCATCAGCTCAACTAGAGGAATAGGAATCTTAATCTTTTGTATTTCAGCCTCAAAATTAAAAGAATATGGAACCTTATCAGCAGCTTTATCAGAAACCTTTACCTGATTTGAAGGGGCTTCCTGATTTCTTTGTTGTTCGACAGGAGGCTGACTTTCTGGAGTTTGATGGTTGACAGGGGCAGCAATCTTCTTGGGAGGAGCTGATGCTTTCACCTTTGAAGAATTTGCTTGTTGATCTTCTGATGTCTGATCCCTTTTCTTAACAGGGGCAACAGTCTTTTCAGGAGAGGCTGGTGCGTCTTGTTGAGCAGCATTAGATTTGGATCGGAGGTTATATCTATTTTTATCTTCTGTTGTGAAAATGCCATCACCAAGAATATCATCTTCTGTTTGTTCAGTCATCAATGATTCCTCATAGTCATGTTTTGTTAGGTAACATTTCCCTGTCTCTTCTCCAACACAATGAATGTCACCTTCTCCATCTTCTTGATCTTCACCATTGTCATCGTCCATCACAACATTTTGAAGAGGGACCTTTATCCTCTGATCTTCATTAGAATTCTTTTCTCTTTGCAAGATCTGAGTTGGCTGATTATTCCTTCTGAAGCTACTTGGATTTTGATTCGGATTTCTGCCTGCAGAGTCATAATTGCCTCTCCCCTTCACAGGCTGTTTGTTTTCGATTTTGAGCTTAGATATCTCAGAGGTTAGAGACTCTAGCATCTTGGCCATTTTATCAAGTTTTGGATCAGCATTTAATGAAGAGGAGGCTTCATTCTTTGGTCTTCTTCTATCAGAATCTCCTTTCCGCTTCTGGGAGGCCAGAATATTAGATTCCACCTCAAGAGTAGCATCTTGCATGAGAGATAATGTTGGTTACCTCCTTTTTCTCAACAGCAAACAGAAATCTGAATCAAAAGCATCAGAATATGTGATCTTGGCAGAAGCATCTGATGGTTTTATCTCAGCTGGTATTTTGCCATACATCCGGTGAAACCTCTTAGTGAAGTCAGAGACTGACTCACTACTTTGTTTCCTCAAGTTTCTGAATTCTGTGATGTAGTAAACAAAATCTCTTCTGTCACCCCAATGTTTCAGAAATATCTCATCCAACTACTCAATTCCGGCAATGGAACCAGCAGGGAGTTCTTTGAACCATTTCCTAGCATGGCCATCTAGGCTTTGGACAAAGACTCGTGTCCAAACATCTTCTTGTTCAATATTAAGGTTCTCTGCATAACTGTAAAAAGACTCAATATGTTCTTCAGTAGACACATCACCTTTGCCTGTGAATTTAGGCATATATTTCTGATAGTCTCCCGTTGGCATGGCTGCTACTGGGTTTGGCAATATGAGTGGTGCATAGCTAGCAGCTAGGATTTTTTGCATCTTAGTCAAAGGAGGTGGCGCAGCCATGACTATCAGAGGTGGGGAAAATGATAGTTTCTTCTTCAAGTCTTCAACACTGGAGGAATGCGAAAGAGGTGAATCTTCTAAAGGGAAAGAGGTCTGATAAGAGGCCCTGTAAAAATTTGTAAGCTGCCTAGCTAAATTTTCTTCACCCTTAGCAGATAACTCTTGGAGGAGGTGTTCAACAATAAGGAGGCTAGTATAAATGTTCAAGTGGTCTTCTTGTTGCTGAGAGTGGAAAGACTCAAGGGAAGAAGAACTGTGGCTTCTTTCTAAAGTTTTTTCAATCAAATTATAATTTATCAATTTATCATCACTAGGATTTTTCTGTTGATCAAAAAGAGTTTGTTCTTCTACAGTATTTATAGCTTTTTTATCATCAGTGTTCTCTGAAAAGAACTCAACTTTTTCTGCAGTAGATTTTCCAGAACTGAAAAGAGGATTACCTTTTGGATCTACTCTTGAAGTTTGACCTTGAATCGTCTTTCCTTTTCTGAGAATTGGTTCTGGATTGGACACTGGTGTGATCGGTGATTCTTGAGGATTCGCCCTAGTACTGATCCTCTTAGGAGCCAGGATGAACTTGTGGAGTCGCCAGATAGATGATTACAACCAACTGAAAATGTCTAATCTTTTTCTATCATCAAAGATCAGCTATGTGTTGTATCCCAGGAAAGCAGAGCTTGAATTCTGTCTCCCCGGCAACGGCGCCAATTTGTTATCACTCAAATAAACCCTTTGTGGTTGTAGACCAAAGGTGCTTGGTAACTTAGAAATAATGGTTTTTATGTGTTTGGGACAATGGGGTCTTTAATGATTCAATGAAATAAACACTCATCACACATCTAAAGAAGCAGTGCTTTCAGGAAACAATAATCAGATCAGATAATTTGAAAGGGGGATGAAGAACACTATTCTTGATTACCAAATACAAATGAATGCAGGGTTGAATACAATATAGAGAGGAACCCTTTAATTTCAAGTCTATGAGCTCAATAAAGAGATAATAGTCTTCATGAACTAAAATAAACTGAAACCAAGTACAGGAAATGAAAGATGAACAATTCTGATATTGTAAACGAAAGGAAACTGAACTTTATTTATGCAAAAAGAGTCTATACAGTGGCATAAAATATCTCCCAGTTTGAACCCTGATCTCATATCAAAAATAGGCATTTATAGCCTCTTACAATCTGTTTTACAGATCCTAAAAACATGGATCTGTATTTAATAAAAGCAATTCAAATCTAACTAAACAACTTTGAAGATAAAGACTTACCAACTAAACTTAGCACTTGAATTGTCTTCGATTTCAAGCATTCGCCATCTACATCCTTCAGCTCCTGGAATATTTGATGTGATGCAATGTGGCAAAACACTTGTCTGGACAGTTGGATTTCTCCAACGTTCATGGTCGATTTTTGAGGAAGTTGTTTTGCATGTGTTCCCAAAATTCTCTCGAACCTCTGATGCTGAGTCCTTTGCATGTGATCTGATAGTCCCTTGATACCTTGGAACCTCTTTATAATCTGCAAAAATT
This sequence comes from Picea engelmannii, assembly GCA_009831015.1. NCBI lineage: Eukaryota > Viridiplantae > Streptophyta > Pinopsida > Pinales > Pinaceae > Picea > Picea engelmannii. Next base: position 302,665 of record ML777875.1, read on the forward strand.
GACCTGTTATGTCCTTGGTTTCCAAAAATGTCTTTCCAGCTTTCAACAGCTAACTCGTTTAATATTTCCCTGGTTAGCTGGTGAAAGCGATGCCTTTCACCAGCTAACGGGTCATAAAATATCGCTTTGCACTAGTGAAAGCTCTGACTGCGCCCAAAACGAGTTTTCACCTTCAAAATTTTGATTCTATCAAAACTCAGTGTGTCTCAGATTTCTCACCTTACATATTAACAGCGACTTAAGCAAGTACCTTCAAATCTGGATGGGATTTTTGCCTTTGTTTTTGTTTCAATCTTCTTATCTGCCTTTTAAGGCGTTTGGCAAGCCACCATAGGCTATTGTAATCTTTGGTGAGTTTTTGCTTTCTTTTCTTCTCTTTAACACTTTCCCGAGCCAATCTCTCAAACGTAGCATTGGTTTTGGCGAAGTTATCAGACAACTTCTTATACCTTTCTTTGATCACCCGTTCCAAAACCTCTTGTTGAGCAATTACCTCTTTCAGATGCTTGATTTTCTGAGATTTCTTTGACTTGGAGCTTTTTGATGTTTCTCCTTCCTCTGTATGAGTGAAGGTCTCATAGTTTTGTGCAAACTCAGTTGACCGCTCAGGACTCTTGGTGACAGGGCACTGATCTTGTTGCTCCGATTCTGAGTCTGTATAGGGAAAATTTAATATATTGGTTCTCTTTTCTGTAAGCTACTCTGTGGGTTGTTCTGCAGTGGTTTCAAAGCTTAACCTTTTCTTTGACCTGTGGGACTTCACTCCAGAGATTCTATCTTCTGTAGGTCCTGGCAAGGTCCTTCTCTTCCTTGAACTACTTTGAGGAGTCAGTTGTTTCTTTGATCCTTTCCCTTGTTCATTTACAGGCTGAGTCTATGTTTCAAAACCCTCCCAGAATAGAAAATGCTGCCAGCTCCTTCCCTGTTGTTTTAATTCCTCCAGAATGATCAATTTAATGAGGCCGAAGTGGCACAGAGTATTCTTCATGCTTAGGGGCTGAGCCCTGATTTTCTTGCAGACCTTGGTTAAACTCTTATGTATGAAAAAAGGCAAATTGAGGAGAGTCTTGCCTGTAAAATGGTCCAGGAGCTTAAAATGATACATCATGAGTTTGTCATACCTGTCCTCTGAGGTAATGTAGATTTGGATTCCCTTAAACAGCTCCTGCCACTCCTCTTCAAGATAGGAAACCAGCATGCCCTTCTTCCATGTGTTGTGCTTGAACTCCTCCTTTAAATAAGCCCTGAAATTCAAGTTTTTGGTGGAAGTGGTTTTGAACCAGCTTTGGCCCGTCCTTGGTAGGCTGGTCGCTGCAGTGATGGCAGCTTCGTCTACTAATATCTCCAAGGACCCAACACGAGCCTTATTCCCATCGAAAGTTTTGGCAAAAGCTTCTGTTGTCGACTGGTGGCAACCATTTTGCAACCTCTCAACGAATTCAATACACCCTGCATTTGAAAAATGTTTCTGGACTTCAGGATGTGTCTGTAAAAAAGATAGGTTGTCCATCTCTTTTCTGAGTAGAGAACCACTGCATCTCCTTGCCATTTTGTAGCTTGAAAACCCCAACAATCTGGTATATCAACCCCTGCAACTGTTGTTCGAGCCGAGGTTTTGCGCTGTTGAAAGCACTCGGGAGTCGGCTATGTTTTCTAATATTTGAAACTTCAACAAACCTTCATGAACAATGTGTGATATGGAAACAATGATCTGATTTGATGTTGTCAGCCTGGCAGTACAACCTCTGTACCTGAGTTGCTAGATTCGAAATTACCATTTCTGGCGCCATGAGTGTGCAGCATGCGTCACTGAACCAGATCCGCATCGCAATCCTATTTTGACGTGCAAAACTGAATATCCATCATTACCCACTTTCATCAGTGCATGATTTGGATTTGCATGACGTGGGATGATCGTATCATTATTAGCCTTTAGAAACGTGGATAACACGCACGTGATTCCCGCTTTCTCCAGCCAACGGCCTGTGGAAAATGCCCCTTAGCTGTTGATACTTACCGCTTTCACCAGTGCATGATCCTATGGAAAACCCCCTTTAGCTGTTGAAAGTCTTCACTTTCATCAGCGCACGATCCCGTAAGAACTGCTCTGTAGCTGTGGAAAGTCTTCACTTTCACCAACGCACGACCCGCGACAATGCTTCTTTGGATATTTTGAAATTCAACACTTTCACCAGCGCACAGACCTATGAGAGATACTCCTTAGCTATTGAAAGTTGCCACTTTCACCAGCTAACACCCATCTTTTAAACACACGTTAGTTGTTGAAAGCAATTTATGAAAATTTTGAAAAGAGGACTTTTGTGGGTCATCTTATTTCTAAAACAAAAATCAAAACCTAAGCCTTGCAGCTAGAAAAACTCAAAAAATCATTTGAGAAAACTACCAATAGTCATGCTATCCACCACAAAATGTGACCAAAGGGACGGGTTCATTTTGGGAGCTAACAGATTCTACTTCTTCTTCTTCTTCTCATGGACAAGCACTTTCTGCTTCCGATTTCTCCTTTAATACAACTTCTACTTCTTTTTCTGATGAGTGGCTTATTGATTTTGGAGCATATTATCATATGGATAAGGATAGAGACATATTTTTTTCTCTAAATGAATGTAACACCAAGAAAATATTTGTTCGTGATGATAGATCTCTTAGTGTTGAAGGATATGGAACAACTCAAGTAGAAAATGGTCATTTCAATGATGTATTATGTGTTCCAAGTCTTTCTTGTAACCTTCTATCAATATATCAAATCACTCATTCAGGTGAAGGTAAAACCGTAGATTTTTCACCTCACCAAGTTGTAATCAAGGATCTAAAAGATCCTAAGCATGTTCTTGCAACTAGAATTGTTGATGATATTTCCAGGTTGTACAAGTTTGACAACTTTGGGTCATCATCTTTTTCATTAGTTTTTGTTGCTCATAGCGATGACTTGAGCAAACTTTGGCATGAGCGGTTTGGTCATCTAAACTATCGCTCATTGCAACAACTATGTAATCAATAGATGGTTATTGGTTTTCCTCTTGTTTCATGCAGAGATGGTGTTTGTGTCGGTTGTGTTCTTAGAAAACATCATCGAGACATTTTTGACAAACGTGCCTCTTGGCATGCCTCATGCCCTTTGTAGTTTGTTCTCAGTGATTTGTGTGGTCCACTTTCTTCTCCTTATTTTTCTGGGTGCAAGTATTTCTTAACTTTCATGGATGACTTTTCTAGACGTCCTTGGGTTTACTTATTAAAACTGAAGAACAACGTTTTTGACAAGTTTTTGTCCTACAAGGCCCTTGTAGAAAAGCAATCTGGACATCAAATTCAAAAGTTAAGAACAGATAATGGAGGCGAATATGTGAACAATAATTTTACAAGTTACTGCACTACACAGGACATCCAAATGCAACACATTGTTCCATATAAACCACAACAAAATGGTGTTGCTGAGAGAAATAACCACACATTAAAAGTAGTGGCTAATTGTATGATCCAATCTAAGGGATTAAGTCTAAAGTATTGGACGGAAGCAATCAACTGTAAAAATTACATAGTAAATCACACTCCCATAAAGGCTCTTAAAAATATAACACGAGAGGCTCTTGTTTCATGTAGAGATGGTGTCTGTGCCAGTTGTGTTCTTGGCAAACATCATCGGGACAGTTTTGACAAACGTACCTCGTGGCATGCCTCGAGCCCTTTGTAGCTTGTTCACAGTGATTTGTGTGGTCCACTTTCTTCTCGTGCAAGTATTTCTTAACTTTAATTGATGACTTTTCGAGACGTACTTGGGTTTACTTATTAAAACTTAAGAACGATGTTTTTGACAAGTTTTTGGCCTACAAGGCCCTTGTAGAAAAGCAATCTGGACATCAAATTCAAAAGTTAAGAACAGATAATGGAGGCAAATATGTGAATAATAATTTTACAAGTTACTACACTACATAGGGCATCCAAATGCAACACATTGTTCCACATACACCACAACAAAATGGTGTTTTTGAGAGAAAGAACCACACATTAAAAGAAATGGCTAATTGTATGATCCAATCTAAGGGATTAATTCTAAAGTATTGGGCAGAAGCAATCAACTATGAAAATTACATAGTAAATTTCACTTCCACAAAGACTCTTAAAAATATAACACCAAAAGAAGCTTGGAATAAAATTAAACCAGATGTAAGTCACTTCTGTGTATTTGGTAGTATAGCATGGGCTCACATTCCTGATGAGAAAAGGAAAGCATTGCAGTCTAAAAGTGAGAAGTGTATATCTGTTGGTTATTCTGAAGATGTCAAAGGTTATAGACTTCTTCAACCACATTGTAATGAAATTATTATTAGAAGAGGTGTTAAATTTGATGAAAATTTATTGGCCTGCAAGCCTAATTCGGCAATTGTTCCTTCTTCGGCCTACAATCCATCTTCGATGTTTGTTCCTTCTTCTATTCCTATTCTAGTTTCTTCTTCAGATGATGACAGTGAGGATGAAAATCCACCTCCTCCTACTCACCTTCCTCCAGATGAGTCATTTGAACCTGAACCAACACCAACTCCATCGCTTCCTAGATGGGTCTGTTCGACACGAGAAGTAGTTGGTGATCTTGTCAGTGATCCTTCAGATCAGCGTCAGACACGTTCATAGTTCCAGCGAGCCTCTTCTATTTTGGCTCAATTTTCAAAGACTCATATCCAAAGACATTTGCAGAAGCTTCAGATCATCCAGATTGGGATACAACAATGAATGAAGAGTAGCATTCTTTAATGGCCAATGATACTTGGGATCTTGTACCTCTTCCAAAAGGAAGAAAACTTGTCATATGTAAATGGGTCTATAGAAATAAGTATGCATCAGATGGAAGTGTTAAAAGAAACAAAGCTCAGTCAGTTTCCAAAGGATTTTCCCAAGTTGAAGGAATTGACTATAATGAAACCTTTGCCCCTATAGACAAAACTAGTTCCATCCACCTTGTCATTTCCCTTGTTGCCTCACATAAATGGGAGGTCCATCAGACGGATGTTAAATATGCCTTCTTGCACGGAGATTTGCAAGAAGAATATACATGGAAAAATATCTTGTCTATGTCCAGAATGACTCTAGCCTTGTTTGTCGCCTTAAGAAATCTCTTTATGGTCTTAAGCAAGCTCCCAGAGATTGGTATTCCAAAATGGATAACTTTCTTATTGACATTGGATTCTCTAGATGCCATTCTGATCCTAATGTCTATACCAAGAAAGTAGGAAGCCATATCATAATCTGTGTCCTTTATTTTGATGACCTTATCCTTACTGGTACAGACTCAAAACTTTTAAACCATGTGAAAACTAGCCTTAAGAAGAAATTTTAAATGACGGACTTAGGTTGTTTGCACTATTTCCTTGGCCTCCAAGTTTTGCAAACCAATGAAGGAATTTTTCTTTCCCAGTCTAAGTATGCTTGTGAGCTTCTTCATCTCTTTCACATGGATGATTGTAAACCAGCCCCTTCTCCCTTCCAATATGGAGTCAAGCTTACTGCCACATGTACTTCTCCTGAAGTTGATGACACCATGTACCATTAGTTAGTTGGTAGACTCTTATACTTGACTCATACTCATCCTGATCTTTCCTTTGTTGTTGGTCTTGTTGCGCGGTATATGTAAACACCCCATGAAAGCTATTGGATAGTAGCTAAAAGGATACTTCTCTATGTTCGTGGTATAGTTTAGTTAGGGATACATTACAGTTCATGGGGTGACTCCTTTATTGCTTGGTTTCACTGATTCAGATTGGGTCGGTAACCCTGATGATCGGAAGTCTACTGTAGGTTATGTTTTCAGCCTTGGTTCAGGACCTATCACTTGGGCCTGTAAGAAACAACAGGCTATTGCACTTTCTTCAGCAGAAGTAGAGTACCGAGCAACAGTAAATGCAAGTCAGGAAGCCTTATGGCTTTGACAAATCCTTTCAGAGTTTGGATTCCAACAGCGGTATCCAACCATCCTTGCCAATGACCTAGTTCAAAATCAACGCAGCAAGCACATCGAGATACACATGCACTTCATCAGAAAGCTCATTCATGATCAAGTTATTGAAGTGCTCTTTTTCCCTATAGAAGATCAAGTTGCAAACATTTTCACAAAGTCTCTTACAAAAGAGAAGTTTTCCAAACTTCGATCTATGTTAGGATTTCAGGAAGTTGTCATTAAGGGGGTATAGGCTCTAATGCCTCATTCCTTCTCTTATTGTGTCACTATTGTAAATCCGCCAATCCTATCCCAAGTTGTTCTTAAGGGGGGATGTCTAGATATTTAGACACTTAGGAGTTAGTTAAGATCTACTTGGTCTAATGTGTCATTAGGTAAAATTGTGTTTCCTAGTGTGTTTCTTTAGTATGCATTTGTAGTTAGGAAATCCGACGATCACGATATGTTCCCGACATAGATTGATCTGACAGTTCATATTCTCCTCGATCTTAACGACCATTGATTTGTGACTTAACACCTAGTTGGTCCATGATCTCTATTTAAATAGAATGGAGGGTAATTTGTTGATGATCGATTGTGAGAAAATCTCTTGTAAAATATCTCTGTAACATTTTTCTTTTGGATTAATAAACTGCTCCAAGTGGTCATGTTGGTTGGGGTCGTGGATGCTTCCCCGTAGGGGTTTTACCACGTCAAAACATCGGTGTGTCTATCTTTGCTCTATTTGTGTGAGTGGTTACTGAAGGTTTTCATCATCTATTGGAATACCTGTGTTGTCAAACATGCGGCTTCGGTCAGCTAACATGGTGAACTACAATGACCTAGTAGACTACTCCCTGAATCCGTCTGATTTTCTACCCTGGACCACGCCACCTGAAAGTTCCCCCTTGAACCTCACTGGCTCAGACCCTCTCGATCCTATCCTGTTACATTTCTCCTTGAATGACACATCCCCCCTACCTCCTAGGAACTACACCTCTTCTTCCAATTCTTGCCCCCCTCCCTCATTATGCTCAGAGGTGGTTATTTCTCATGTTTCTTTGTTTCCCTACTCATTTTTCCCCCATATAATGACTCGACCAGTGAGACAACCCTTTTTTCCTTCGCATTCTGAATATTTCCCTGACCCACACTAGAATATCCCCACTTTGGCTTTGGACCCTTGGGTGCCTCCCGGGCACAAACCCCCTTCTAAATCCCCCCACCTTGGACCCTTCCCCTGTGGTTTTACAGCTCTTGGATCAAGGTTTCCCTTCTTCTTGATTTTACCCTGATCTAGAGCAAGCCATACCCCCTTCCCTTAGCGTACATCGGGAAGTTGGGATTATAGCCTCTAGCTTAGACCCATCTAATTTAAATGGTTGGGACGGAATTTTGGTAGATTCCTCTAGAACTCTCGGTACCCTTGTAATAGACACTACTTCTCCTCCCAGTCTCGGTACCAGGAAGCACAGAAGGAATAAGTGCATTTCAGCTGCAGCAGTAGAATCAAATATTGTTCTCGGTCAAGATATTACTATGGCAGAAGCCACAAATATGGTTGGAAAAACCCTTGTGGGAAAATCCTACGGTCGACATTTCAGTTTCAAAACCTTGCAATCTTGGGTCTCTAATTCTTAGCAGGTATCACCCCCACAACTCATTCGTTTATCAAAAGGGTGGTTTGTGTTAAAATTCGCCAACCTCAACCTTGCTGAAAAATCCCTTCTGAGTGGTTGGAGTATTGATTCTACCCCGGTACTTCTGAAGAAATGGGAACCCACCTTTGATGCAGCCACTGAAATATTAGACACCATCCCCATTTGGGTCTTCCTTCCAAGTCTCCCACCAAAATATTGGTCGAAAAAATGCTTCCAAGTGATTGGAAATGAACTAGGGTCGTTCATAAAGGTAGATATGTCCTTCAAGGAAATAGGAGAGATGGTTGTTTCATGAATCCTTGTCTCCCTCAATATCAAAAATGGACTACAAAAACAATTCAAGATGATGGATAGTGGATGCACACGTACTCAGTTGTTGGACTACGAAGGGATCCCCTTCCATTGTAGACGCTGCAATGAACATGGGAACATCTTGAGGGACTACAAACAAATTTTTTGTGGTCAAAAATCAAACTCTCCTCCTGCTCAGAACCAATTATGCACCGGACCCTTGGATGATTGCAACACCATTTCTTCACATTCAACAACGGATCACTCACAACACTCGGGAAAGAAACAACCAAGTCCAGATAGTAGTCAGCTTCCACATGCACTAAATCACAAATACAGGCTCCCCCCCTAGATGGAAGTCACTACAGGGACCAACCCCCTCTCTAGTCAATAACCACTCCTTCCTCTCCATACACTTGTGGGTAAGCCTCTTTCATATCATGTCCTTTTTCCTATCAATAAAATTATTCACTCTTTTCATTTTTTAAAGATGCCCCCCCCCTCTATACAAAACCTTCCCCTCCCCATTCTCTCGTCCTCCTGGGACCCTCCCTCTCTTTCCTCCTTCCTCCTCCCCACCCCTACCCCCTCCACTAGAGGTCTCACTACGCCTCCCGAGCACCCATCTGTCTCATCTTTCGATAACCCCTCCTTGATTGGATCTGAGGAGGCAATTATCAAATTTAGCCTCAGAAATCGTAATATTTTGGTTCCAAGACCAAAAGGGTCTGGGCTAGGCACAAACCTGGGCATTCAAAAATTCAAAAAAGATTTAGGTCGATCCTCCCATTTCTCTAAAGCACAAAATCATGCACAAATTTACATCACTTCTGGTAGACAAAGATCAATTTTTGGGGCCCTTAGAGCATCACAAGCCCCGGAAGGGGTTTCCCCATGAAATTCCTCTCTTATAATTGTAGGGGTTTGGCAAGTCCCCAAAAAAACTTGCGCTAAAAAGTATGATTACACATCATCATTCTTCTATAATTCTACTTCAAGAAACAATGTCTTTTGAATCCACATGACAACTTCACTTGAATCCCTCTTTTCATCTTGGCAATTTATCATGATAGATGAAATTGGTCGCTCAGGAGGACTAGTCATTAGATGGTGCAAAAAAACAGTCAAGCCTCAAAACTCTTGGGCATTGGAATCATGCCTAGGGGTAGATCTCTTTCTAGAGGGTTTGGGGCTAGAGCTCATGGTTCTAAATGTGTGTGGGACTTATTCTGATCGGGCCACTTTTTGGGAAACACTCTTAAAGAAGGACCTTTTGAAAGCGAAAAAAACAATTCTAGGTGGAGACCTAAATCTCTCCTTTGGGAATGCAAAAGTTTGGGGATCTTCGGCCTGACCAGACCCCCAATCTTCCTTATTTTCCCATATTTTCATTGAATTGGGAATCATCGACATACCACCCATCAATAACCTCGGCACCTGGCAAAATATGAGGATTGGTGATGCCAGGGTGGCCAAAAGATTATATCGCTTCCTGGTCCATGAATCCCTCTTTGATTACCCTCTCTAATTAAAAAAATGGATCGGTAGTGGAGGAGATTCATACCATTACCCAATTTGTCTTGAATGTGATTTTGGCCCAAAGAAACTAGCCAGTCCTTTCAAGTTCAACGCTAAATGGCTAGAGGATGAAGACTTCCAAAATTTGGTAAAGGAAAATTGGATGGCCTTTGATCTAACAGTCATCCCCCTAGCAACAATTCAGTTTGTGGAAAATCTTAAGCGCATAAAGAAATTGATTTTAACTTGGGCTAGTGAAAATTGTACTAGAGAAGACAAAGAACTAAGATAGCTTGAATCCCAGCTTGAACAAATCTCCAAACTAGAGTATGGAGGTTATTACTCACAAGAGACCAAAGAAAATTTAATATCCTTCGAGACCCGATGTAAAAAAAAATTGGACGACAAAAAAGTCGAATGGTGTCTCAAGTGTAGAGCCATCTGGTTGGAAAAGGGAGATGAAAAAAAAATAAAAATCATGCCTTTGAAAAAGGAAGGAAGTCCATAAACACTATTTGGAAACCTCAAGGTCAAGGGGACTCTCCAGCCACCTCGTTTGAGGAACTATCTCATCCAGGGATCACACACTTCAAAACTCTTTTTAAGGCTGATCCAAGAGAAAACATCGCAGAAATTATAAAATCGATGCTCTACTTCCCCATATTTGTGGATGAGGATGGAAATAGATATCTCTTTGTTGAATTCATGAAAGGAGAACAAAAAGAAACAATCCATAGCTTCCAAAAGGATAAAATCCCAGGTCTGGATGGGTGGACTATTGAATTATATGTGGTTTTCTTTGATCTAATTGGAGCATACCTTCTATAGGTTGTAGAGGAATATAGAAGAAATGACCGTCTATATGCACCTATAAATTCGACCTTCATTTCCCTCATCCCCAAAAAATATAAACCTCAATCCTTTAATGACTTCCGACCCATATCCCTATGAAACTACCTCTACAAAATCATAGCTAAATTTATTGCGAGAAGGATAAATCCCATCCTCTCAAACACAATCTCAAAAGAACAATTTGGTTTCTTGCAAGGATGAAAAAAACATGAATCTATTAGTGTAGCCCAGGAAGGACTTCACAGCCTAAAAACCTCCAAATCCAGAGGATCCATACTAAAAATTGACATGTCAAAGGATTTTGATAGAGTAAATTGGTCATACATCAGAATTCTCCTCACACATTTGGGATTTGAAGTTTCATTTATCAAATGGATCATGGCATGTTTAACTTCAGTTTCCTTTTCTATTCTGATAAACAGGGCAGCCTCTCTTTTATTTCACTCAGAGTGTGGTATGAGGCAAGGTTTTCCACTCTCACCACTCCTATTCCTTCTGGTGGTTGAGTGCCTCAATCGAGCAATAGACCACAAGGCCCTCTCCAGGAATTTCCATGGTATTTCGATCGCCCTACGCCACAAAATCACCCACCTTATTTTTGTGGATGATATTATTTTATTCTACAGCGATCGATGTCAGGGTGCTGAGAAACTAGCTGAAATTTTAAACATCTTCCATCTAGCCACAGGTATGACCATCAATGTTCACACATCAACAATTTATTTTTATCGGATGGAAGAGGAAGTAGAAGCATACTTTAAAAAAAAAATCCCCTACAAGACTCTCGACTTTTAGGAAGGAATAAAATACATTGGTTTTCATTTAAAACCAAATGATTATTGGAAATCCAACTGGTGTTGGCTACAAGCCAAACTAGAAAACTGATTAAAAGGATGGAGCTTTAGGTGGCTTTCACGAGCAGTAAGGATCACTTTGGAAAATTCGGTACTGGAAGCCATTCCAGTCTCTTGGATGTCACTTTCTAGGATCCCAAAATACATTCTAGATAAAGATAGAAGAATTTGTTTCCTCTTTATTTGGTCTGGAACGCATGAAAAATTAACCACCCCCTGGGCCAAATGGGATTAACTATCTTGTCCAAAATCCCTAGGTGGATGGGGCCTAAAAAAAATTTCCTTTTTTCAAAATCTTTGGCAGTCAAATATGGTTGGATACTTCTCACCACAAACAACCTTTGGACAACTATTTTGACACAAAAGTACATTCGATCGGATTCACTTGAAGACTAGATTCGAAAACTGGAAAAACATCATTCAAACTGCTCCATTATTTGGAAGGTCATCCTATCCTCTTTTCAAGTAATCAATGATGGACTAGCATGGAGTGTGGGAAATGGATCCAAAATATGAATTGGAGTTGATCACTGGCCAAGAAGTGGGATCACTCATTCACTGAGTCCTGAGTTGATTGGCAAACTTCACTTACAAGATTGTTTTTACCTCTCACAAGTAACAGACCCACTCACCAACATTATATGGCAACAAGGATGGAAAAAGGAAGAAACTCTCGGTTTTGATGCCCCACACATAGAACATTGGAACAATTATATTTTTCACTCCAGTCAAGTAACATTTGCATCATAGAAGAAGAAGATGAACCTATATGGAAAAAATATCCTCATGGGGTCTACACTCCAAAATTGGGATACATCTCAATAAATATTGAACTTTTTCAAAGAGAGCCATCCTGGTGGTGGCGAGGGCTATGGAAAGTAAAGTTCCCACAAAAAGAAAAAAAAAAGCATGTGGTGTGTAACAAATAAAAAAGTCCCCACTTGGAAAAACATGCAGAAGCGAAGCATTGAAGGACCTGGATGGTGCACCCTCTGCAAAGGAGCCAATGAAAATAGTACGCACCTTTTCATCCTTTGTCCTTTCTCCAGACAGGTCTGGCAAGACATAACATTACTTCTGAATTGGAGACTCACTTGGGAAAGACCTTCTATTGAAACAACTTGGCAACAATGGACACAACATACATCATACAAAAACATCAAAGATTTTCCTTTTATTATCTCTTGGGGGATTTGGTTAGCACGTAATAAGGCAATCTTTCAGGACCAACCTTCCCTTCTTGAACTCACTGCTTCCCAAGAATTAGCAATCCTCTCATATTTCCCTCAGGAAAAATATATCCCTCCCATCCACCCTACTTTCCCCACTCCCATTGACCTTTCAAATCCTTGGGCTTACTTCGTTGGCGCCTCACAAACCAATAATAAAATATGTGGAGGAGGTGCATCCCTTTACCTCTCCAACGGAAATCTCTTCAAAATCAAAATGGGATTGCGTCCAGGAACAAACAAATATATTGAACTCTTGGCCTTAAATCTTCTACTTCAATTTGCGGGGGAAAAGGTCGTCCAAAATCTACAAATTTTTGGAGATTCAAAAAATGTTATCAACTGGACTCGTAAACAACAATCTTGCCACAACATTTTTTTGCAGCGACTCTTAGAGGAAATCTTCATATTACTAGACACTCTTCACTCTTACTCACTTAAACATGTTTACAGGGAATGAAATCAATTAGTTTATTCTCTTTCAAAAGATGGACTACAACTTCCACATGGGACCTGGCACATATCTGAAACAAAGGATGAATACACATATGAGTTTTTCCACCACCCCTTCATAGAGGCCATGTGATAACTTCCTCGAGCATAATTTTGACTCTGCTCAAATTTTGGATCAACAAAAATACTTTTCACAAAAAGGTTGAATGACTCACTACTTTTTTCGGCACAGTATTGCATCACTCATAGGCACAGCTTGCACATGACTCTTTCAAATCTATATGACTGATATATTGTGTATCTTATTATCGCACTGTATTTTTTTTTCTCCTATTGATGACACTCGGATGAATAAAATTACACTTTTTTTCCAAGGGAAAAAAAGAAATCAACTATATTTATAATTGTAATTTTTTATTTGAGTTTAAGTTGATTCTAATTTTGATTGTAGATTTGAGTTATTCAAGGATCAACCACAAAATCAATTATTGACTTTTTGATCAACCACAAAATGAACTATTAACTTTGTGACTGACCAACCCTCTAACCCTTATAATCAAGGTAAAAATAGCTACACTTTCTTCTTATAATGTTTTATCTCATGTATGTTACCTCTAATAAGTTTGAAAGTTTGATTTTCAACAAATTCATAAGAAATAAAGTTCTTCCTCAAAATATAAACCAATGAATGTATATTAAACTAGCAGACAATAATTTAAAAATTTTAAAGAAAAAAAAAAAGACATTTAATTCTCATTTCAAAATACTCACATCTACCAATAAATATATTTTTTTTTCATTAGTATCATGTATTAATTTATACACTACATTAATGTTATTCATTTTAAAATATTTTTTTTTGTTAAATTTAAAAATCTTTTTTATTATTAATATTAACAAAATATATCTTATTTTTATTGAAATAAAATTTCACTTTTCAAGAAAAATGTATTATTAAATAACTTAGAAACAGGTTACAAAATCACCTAACATAATACAGAAAAATGCATTATTAAATAACCTTAAAATATTAAATAACTTTAAAATAACAAAACCATTATAAAATAACTTAAAGAAAATTACAAAATCACCTACAAAATACTAAAAAATATATTATTAAATAACTTTAAAATCACAAAACCACCTAATAGAATACTAATTGTAAAATATTTTGATACTAAAAATGTATTATTAAATAACTTTAAAATCACAAAATCACCTAACAAAATACTAATACTAATTGTAAACTATTTAAATATTCATATATCCACTTTACATGAAAATTGATGTCCATATGTTGTATACATTGCACCACAAGTTGTCCAATATTCACATTACATTCAAAGACTTAGAATATTTGGATACAAATCCTCAAGTCAAGATCAATTATATATGTATGGTTCTTAACCACACAAGGTGCCATAGCAAATTTAGAAATACAATTATTTTTCTTTCTCCCAATCACTTGATGCTCGTCCACTCTACTCATAAAAACTCTGCATCTTGTTGTATTCAATCCAACTCCTAGGAGTTGGTCGTTGGTCCATCTCTAAGTTTAACTGATAAATCGCATCAGACAGCTTTTGTTTTATAAATTTGTATTTATGTAAGAACACCATTCTTACTTTTCTAGAAACCATTCATCCAAGGCAAGCACCCTACCAACATCTCTCCTTCCTCACTGTCAGCATCTTCATCTTTTACCTCATTATCTTCATCCATTAACCTGAGCTTCATTAATATATACAAACGTGAAATCTGATGCATGGTTTGAGAATGATCATATTAAAATCAAAAATATTGGAATCTCATAGAATCCAGACCCAATTTTTGTTGCAAGTACAAAAAGAAAAAAGAAAATTTGCCTTTAATTAGAAGCACAACAGAATCTCAATCTGATAATTATAAACTTATGAATATGATGATGTTCTTATATGATTGAAACTGGGCCACCATGCAAATAGGTGATCAGGTTCAACTTTTGGTGGGTTTAATAATTATAAACTTATGAATATGATGATGTTCTTATATGATTGAAACTGGGCCACCATGCAAATAGGTGATCAGGTTCAACTTTTGGTGGGTTTAATTTTTTCCCTTTAGTTAGAAGGATAGAAGAATCTAAATCCGATAACAAACATATGAATATGTTGATGTTCTTATAAAGGTTGGGATGGTTTGTCACTATGTAAATAGTTCAGCTTCAAACCTTGCAGTTATAAAGTCGTTATGTGTGTCTGAGAGGCAGCTTTGTGTGACTATGTTTGACTTACAAAAATTATTTTCTTCTATAATCAAATAAACTTAATACATTTCTCATAAACTAAATTGGATTAGATAATTTTTTTGTATTTTTAAAACTTCCAAGAAAGAAAAAACAAATTGCAACAAGGGGTAGTATTTGGTTTTAGGATTAAATTTAAATACTATTAAAAAGCATATGACTTTATAAGAGGTAGCTTAAATATTATTGAAAAGTTGTTGCAGATATTGTTTCGGATGAAACTGCTTTTGATATTGAAGTAAAAACTAAAATTGTTTTTGCTTCACTAAGAACTTCTTTTTTTTGGACATAAGAAAACATGTTAATAGTCCAAGACTCTAGGGCTTTGGAATCCTTACCTACCACCAACATATCATTTCAGGTGAAATGGTTTTCCTTATTATCCATTGACAACTGAATTCTGATAAGTTTTCTCAACCCTCATTACCAGTTGACAACTGAAATATGATAAGGTTTACCACCTATCAAAAACTATCAAAAAGAAAGAAAAAACAAATATAAATACAAATAGTTTATAGATGAATTCATGAGCTTAAAGCAAGATTTCAGAACTGGTTTTCCTTGTAATCAAACAAAATTAACACATTTCAGAGAAGTTATATTGATTCAGACAAATTTAATACATTTTCTACAAGCCAAATTGATTTAAAATACTCATACAACTTTTCAAAAGAAAAATCCAAAAAGGAATATAAATACAAATTGTTTATTACTGAATTCATGAATTCTTGGCAAGGAGTCTTAGCTCTTTTTTAAAATACGAGTTTGTTCATGAATACTAGTTTTGGCACGCTTCTTCTTGGGATTTCCATGGCTTTTGCCTGCTCCATCAAGCTGGTTTTTTTAGCGAATTTGGCGCTTTCTGCTCTGATCAAGGTGATGTTGGCAGGTTTTTTATCCTTGTGCCAGGGAGTTTTGGCACGGCGTGTTTATGCCACCAATTTTAGATCATTTGGATGGATCCCGTACATACTTTCTTCCCGTTCTGGGTCCAACAGTTATAGTTTCTTGGACACAAAGTTCCTGGTCTTTCATGTCCATATTAATATTCAATGCAGAGCTATTGGAAGAATCGATGAACGTGCTCACACATCATATTGTTATCAAATTATGTGTCCATTCCTTCACCAGTAGCAACCCCCTAAAACCACGCCAAACTAATTTGGTTGTTTAATATAGGAGGAATCAGGATCATGATCACTGCCTGAGATTTACTAATTTTATCCCCTCGGGATCATGATCACAACCAAAGTTCTCTAAATTTAACTGCTCTCTTTTAACTTTGAGTTTGGTAATAATGAGCGTCGTAGAGAATGCTTACCAGTATGATATACGTTTATTGGTTGATAATAGAAGGAAGAACTGTATGGCCTACAAAATCTTAAAAAACAAACTTGCTAAAAGTAGCATGGGTGAGTTCAAACAATTGTCTACAACTATGATTATATTTAATTTCTTTATTTTTAAGGATATATTTTATTATTGTGGAAGGAAAAAGAATCAAACCCTATCATGTAGAAAAATGAATTAGTAAATGGAAAACTAGAGAAAATAAAGTAATCTAGTATTTTATTTGAAACTTTTTTTTTTTTTATTGACAAAATGTGTTATTTTAATTTTCTGGATATATATAAAAATTATAAAGTACTTTCTTCATTGTTAAAACATCAATAGAATGTAATTAAAGATGAAAATGTAAATATAACATTTGGAATTGAAAAAGGAACTGCAAGTGAATTGATTTTTGATCTTTAGGACTTATTATAACAAGATTATAAGAAGATGTATAAATATAACATTTGTTATTGTATAAAGAAACTACAAGTGAACTTTTTTAACTTTAGGACTTATTATAACATAAAACTTTAGGACTTATTATAACATAATTATGACAAGATAAAGTGTGGTTTTTTTTTATAATAATAGGTTTTAAGAGAAGGAATTGTCTAATTCATATAAAATAGAAAATTTGTATAATATGTGTTATTTACTCAAAGGTTATAAGTTTAAATCCAAAGGGGATACACTATGTACATTCTCCTAAACTAAGCAATCAAGTCTCTTAGTGTAGGGATTTTTGTAACACAAACAAAAAGATTTGTATAATATGTGTTACTTACTCAAAGGCTACAAGTTCAAATCCAAAGGGGATACAATATGTACATTCCCCTAAACTAAACAATCAAATCCCTTAGTGTAGGGATTTTTGTAACACAAACAAAAAGATCACATACATGAATTTGGTGTAGTACTACATCGTGATCTTAAATTAAAATTGTAAATGCCAATTAATTTGGATAACAAAGAATTTTACTAATCATGCAAAGCATTGGGAAAAAAAAATTAGAATAATTAAGTTGGTACAACTAATTCAAAATGCCCCAATATTTTTAAATAATTTTAGATGAAATATATAATTCATATTTGTCACATTATCATCCATAGGACAATGGCATGTATGTTTTCTTACTTCAGAAGTAAAATTGTAATCTCTCTGCAGCTCTAAAGGAATTTTTAACATAAAAAAAATCCAAAACCCTAACCCCAGAAGATGAAAAGCCATCAGTTTTGTGGACCCTGTTTTGGGTAGTTTGGTGTATCAACTTCCCGAGGGCATAACATTGCAAAATGATCTCTGTTTGAGGTGCACGATAGCTCGTTGGAAATGTATCATCAAGGAGATTCATTTTGGGGGCTCAATCAAAGCCTTCAACTATCATTAAGGTGCATGATCCCGAAAAAACTTCATTTAGGCCCTCAAAATTGCCCCGGAAGTTTAGGAACTGAAAAACTGCTAAAAATAGTAAATTGTCAAAAGTTTGTTTTGAGCCAGTTGGAATAGGTGGGTGGTCACCAATATCCACCTGGATCAATCCTCCCTCCTTAGGAAGAAATGGTCTCCATTGTGTTGAGTTTCTGGGGGAGAGGGAAAATTGTTTGTTGAATCTGCATCTTGATGAGTTTCTTGCCTTGCTCGATAAGTTGTGTTGCTTAGCTTGTTAAAGGTTGTCACGAACCTATGGTTGAAAGGGTTGGACCCTTTTAACCAGTCTGGCTACATGATATGACGGTGTGCAAAAGGAATCCTTGTGCTTTGATTCAATCTTGTCGACCTATTTTTGTTGGACAAAAGGTGCTTGGACTGAGGCTATAGTGGTTGCGGTATTCTTCTGCTCACCTTTTGAAGACACTGTGAAGAAGATGAATTTTATAGTATGATATACTACCTTGCGACACTTTTTAGGTGGGACAGTAGTTGGAACTACCTCTTGTATCCTATAGAGATGACCCCCTAGAGTAACAATGACACTACGAGATCGAGACTCATAAAAAGCATGGCGCTTCCACATATATGGCTAGCCCAAAAGAACATCACAGACATCCATTGGGACAACATCACATAATACTTCATCCTTGAAGGGTTGGATTATGAATGAAAATCGACATTGTTGGTTGACACGGAGGTCTCTCCCATGGCGAAGCCACCCAATGTTGTATGGTTGTGGGTGTGGTGTTATCGACAATCCCAACTATTTGACGACCTCTACTGAGATGAGGTTCTTCTAGCTTCCGCTATCAACAATAAAATGCAACTAGGTCCCCTTCACCCACATCTATGAATGAAAAAGGAGCTCCCCCTCTTCAGGATCCGCTGGTTATTTGAGTTGAATTTTTTTGGTCGTGACAGTAGCAGTGGGGTATGCATCAATGATCTATATTTTCCCATTATTTTCTGAATCAGATTTTGAATCAGGGTTTAGCTCCTTGTCTTTGATCTCGGCCACCAATGATTGTTTTGAGAAACATTCATCACTATTGTGCCAGGGGATTTTGTGGAAATCGCACCACTTTCTAGTGTCCTTCGTTGTCTTTCCATTACTCTTATTTTCTTGTGGCTTGGACTAGTTTTCTGGAGGTTGTTTGTTAGGGCCATCTTTATCATACTTTAGTTGTTGCGGATTTGCAGACCTGAACTGCCGTTTTTTCTAGTGCCTAAATTTATGCTCGATTTTGACAACATATCGATAAGAAGCTCCCAGTGATGAGATGTCCAGGAAATCCATTTTGGTTTGGACGTATCTGTGTAGAGCCTCGCGGTATTAGAACCAAATGTCACTCGGAGTCTTTGATGTTAGAAAAATAGGGCCGCGGAGAAATAAAATAAAACAAATGCGAAAACAAAACACAGAAGATACACAATACAATAGAGACACAAATTTATGTGGTTCACCCAGTGTGGGCTACGTCCACTAGAGAAATTGTCAGGTCCTTCCTTTATTATTATCCAGCAAATGAAGGGATATAACCTACAACAAAACCCGTTGTAACTTCCTCTTCTTTCTCTCATAGTCTCCTCTCTCAGAATACAATACTCACCATAATGCATAGATGCAATACATTTTCCTCATAACAGAGGGTTGTCTTCTAGGGCAAAAAACCCTAACATAATTTCTATCGTTAGATCTGTGACCTTATAATGAACGGTCCATATTTACAATGAAATTACAATATACATTTACAAGGCAATTTTTCCTTCGGGGGACGCTGCCCCCGAACCCCCTAGCTGGGGGGATAGCCCCCCTGGACCCTGCAGAGGGGGTACCCCCACTCTGCACTCCCTCGCGTGGAAGAGTGTACATACTTCTGGGGTGTAAAGTCTTCATGGGGTATAAACATGGCTGAAAGCAAGGACCTCTGAATCAGGAAGATAATCAGGCTCCACAACCAACATTTGATACCCATCTTGGTGCGCAAGGTATGGAAGGTATTGGTGAAATTCGACATTGTTTGGCTCCTCTCTTGATGCAGCGTGCTCCATCTCATGTATTGGTCGTCATAGTTACCAAAAGGGTAATATTGTTCCTTGACTACATCCACAAAAATATCCCAAGTGGGCTCGACCCCATATATTCCATACTCCTCTTTGGAAATTTGCTCCCAGTAAGTTTCCAACCAATGTTTGAAATGGGGGAGAGCCTTAAGGAGTGTGAAGGTGATATTTTCCCTGTTGAAAAAATTGTAAACAAAGAAATAACCTTCTAGCAGATTTAACCATTTTTCTAGGGCATCTACTTCTATATGACCTTCAAATGGAATATCAAAATTAACTTGTACCTTGAAAGGATAGGTTCCTCCAAAGTGGTCACTCGATGAAGACGTTCTTGCCGCTATTGTAAGGCGTTGAAGGATGTGGGAAAAATTCTTCATCATTTCCTCCCTCTGTCGGGTGAGAGCTTTCTCAAGCAATAGATTAATATAATCTTCTTCTCCATCGTTTTTTTTTTATTCTGCCATGGAGGATTTCTTGGGTGTGCGAGAGATATTTTCCTCAAGAGATACAAGCTCGAGACCCAATTTTCTATACTCGAACCTCATCGGGGACATGCACTGAAAAACGATCAAGAGCAGCCTGCTCTGATACCACTGATCCAAATTGTTTTTGGCATGAAATGAGAGCGGAGATATAACACAGAAATATACAAAGATCTTGCAAGATATCCAATAATATAACAAATATATATCATATATATAACAAGAGGCACAAATGTACAGTAATACACAATTTCTATTACGAAGCGAAATGTACAAAACTATAGAAATGCAGAGTGAAAGACTCGCTAGAATGGTGGAAGCTTATCTCTAAGAAGACATGTGAGGGATACTCACATTCAAAAGAATATGATTACAATGAGGCTCTAAAGACCTTTTTAACATAAATAAAATCCAAAACCCTAACCCTAGAAGATGAAAAGCCAATAGTTTTGTGGACCCTGTTTTGGGTAGTTTGGTGTATCAACTTTCTAGGGGCATAACTTTGGCATACGATCTTTGTTTAGGACGCAAGATATCTCGTTGGAAATGTATCATTGAGGAGATTCATTTTGGGGGATAAATCGAATCATTTGATATTTGTTTAGGTGTTCGATCCTGAAAAAACTTTATTTAGGCCCTCAAAATGGCCCCTGAAATGTAGGAACCAAAACTACTCCTAAAAATAGTAAATTGTCAAAAGATTGTTTTGAACCATTTGGAATAGGTGGGTGGCCACCAATATCCACCTGCATCATGTAGTATACCTAGGGAGGTAATATGGGGTACCTAGGGAGGTACCCAATGGGAATGTGGTTATGTTTTATTAGTGGAGGTCATTCAATGTAAGGTGGACTAAATCCATTGTATTATTAAATAAGGTCCACTGTGGTAGTTAGATATAATAAATACACTTTCTCGAAGATTCATTCTCTAGAATGTTCCTAGAATATAGAGAATGTTATATAAAGAAGTGAAAGCAATGTATTGGAGCATAGTGAAGAATATTGTGATTGTACAAGTAAGGATTGTTTGAGGAGTTTTATCCTTCCAAAAGGATTAATATATGGTGTTACCCTACCTCAAGTGTTTTGTCTACATTATTGTATTGAGTAGTTTGGTGACTGGTTTGGTTTATTCTTCTTGATATTGTGAGTTTATTTTGAGATTTATCTTCAGATATATGAGGTACTTAACAATTGGTATAAGAGCACTTTCCTCAGCCAAAGAAGGGAAGAAATTTTTGGGTCATTTTGCATATTTTTTCAAAAGAAAATAGGGGGTGGTGCATTTCAGACTCATTTATGAAACTTTATTCTCATAATTTGCAGAAAATAATAGGATATTTGAATTCGTCTCTGAAAAATACCCAATTTAAAAAAAAAAAAATCAACTCAAACGGAGTCTGGGAAGTAACGTTATGAGCATTTTAAATTCACCCATTTTTTAGGGTTTTCCTGGAAAACACTACACGATTTGCACAAGAAGTTGTTTTTAATCTTTAGTTTTTGTTGAAGATTTGTTCGAAGCAAGATTTTTTTTACTGGAAGAGATGATGGCCCTAGTATTGAATAATTTATACAATCTCAAAAGTCATTATGGAAAGAGTGGAAATTTTTTGTAGACTGGGATTTCAAAGATGATTCTCTCATATGGTGGCAATCATTTGACTATTTTGAGATGATGTCATTTTCTGAGGAAGTACTTGAAAGATTAATTTTATACAAGTGGTCTCATATGAAGTGTAAGGATAAATACATCACCAAGGGTTTATTTTCATGTGGAAAATCTATATTACAGGTTCATGGTTGTATTCATAAAGAAAATGTAATTGTTTCTATTAACCCTAGTTTCCAACAAAATTTATCAATGCTCAGCTAGTTAATAGATTACAAGTTCCTACAAAGAATATCCAAAGCACACAGGTTGAGGGTAAAAAAATTCAAATTTTTATAGATTTGAGGCTCATTATGGATAAATATGTGTTGCATTTTTATTTACACGCTATAGATCTGGCTGATGTGGATATTGTTTTGGGATATCCTTGGATGGAATCAGTTCGTACAGTTAACATTAATGTGCAAAATCTGTTTCTAAAACTTTGGTACAATAAAAAGAAAATTGCATTGCAGGATGTGTCTCTTAGTCAAAAAGATGTGCCCATGGAGACCATCTAAGAAGTTATTGTTGAGTCTGAATTTGAATCAGAGGTGGATTCTACTAAAGGAGATGAAGCAAAACCACAGGAAGGACACAATCAAGAAGCTAAGGACGTCATTGACTCAAAGGCACAATGTGTTGCATATTTGAAGAAAAAAAAAAGATATCCCTATAGTTGTTGTATATCTCCATCCACATCATATAGAGAAACAACCGTCATCAAGGAAATGGCGTGAGCATCAACACACTTACGCACTATAAGAGAACCAGAAAGGAAATCGATCAAGAGGTGCATGGAGGCCTACTAGCACTATGGGAAGACATCGTTCTAGAGAACCAATCACATGGTAGCGCCAACAAGATGTAGATCAAGATCAGGGTGGAAAGGAAGCAGTTGGACATCATGTTCATCTTCCATTAGGATGGATAGATGGTCGTACTTGGTCCCAGTTGGCTACATTGCTTAGTTAATCATATTGTATGGTTTATTCCCATGTTTTGAGGATGAAACATGTGAAGGGGATGGAATGTAGTATACCTAGGTAGGTAATATGAGGCACCTAGGGAGGTGCCCAATGGGAATGTGGTTATGTATTATTAGTGGAGGTCATTCATTGTAAGGTAGACTAGGTCCACTATTTTATTAAATAAGACCCACTATGGTAGTTAGATATAATAAATAGGCTTTATAGAAGATTCATTCTCTAGAATGTTCCTAGAAGATAGAGAATGTTATATAAAGAAGTGTAAGCAATGTATTGAAGGATAGTGAAGAATATTGTTATTGTACAAGCAAGGATTTCTTGAGGAGTGCATTCCTTCCTTAAGGAATAATATATGGTGTTACCCTACCTCAAGGGTTTTGACTATTTCTTGTGTTGAATATTTGGTGAATGGTTTAGTTTATTTTTGGTTATTTATGAAGTATATTTGCAAATTTATTCAGGTACTTAACAAATATCCAATATCAAACACACTAAGTTCATGCTTCTTATGCTTCATTTTTTAGATTGGTTTCATTACCTAGTTGCTTGGTTTGCTTGTTTATGGTGCCAAAATGAGATTCAAGTGTACTCAAACTCTATCTCTCTGTAATTTTGACTTCAAAATTCGTTGTTTTCTCTAAATATATAGAAATTCAAACCCTCAACCATTGATATATATATGTCCATTCAAATTTCCACCAAGTAATAACCAGGATGGAAAACTTCATACTTGCTTTTGTTCTCACCATATGCATGAAAACAAAGGTCACCATATACATGAGAACAAAGGTAGATGAAATTTTTATTGATCTCACATACAGTATTGAGGGTGATTTTACCCTCAACCATTGATATATCTATGTCCATTCAAATTTCCACCAAGTATTAACCAAGATGGAAAAATTCATTCTTGTTATTCTTCTCACCATATACATGAGAACAAATGTAGCTGCAATTTGTATTGATCTCACATACAAACTTGGGGGAGATTGGATGGCTATAGGTGACAGTCAAAACACACATCTTTAGGGGGGTTTAATAAGATCTTATTGGATTGTATAGTGTTGGAAGAGAACAAAGAAAAAGTTGTATATTAAGGGTCAATGTAAATCACTATTGTTTTGTCGCAATTTTCTATTGTTTAAATTGCATTTTTGAATGCATAAATGGATTCATAGTTTTGAAAAAACCATAAGACACTTAGTTTATACAGACCGAACCACTCAAATATATAGTTCCAACAATTCTCCCCAAATTTGAGACAAAATGGATCTAAAAATATACCAAAAACTAGAACATTTAGACTATGTACACTATGGTATTACTTAGTAATCAACCCCAAAAATTTATAACAAAAAACATAGAAAAGGAATTAACAAGAAATATCGGTGACTTACCAAAATTGAGATCATTGTGTATGTATATATGCATTCTATCTACCAACTTATTTGAAAGAAACACTTGGTTATAAGTGTCAAACAAAGATGGGAATTGTGGAAATACTATGTGAGTGATTCTATAAGAAAACAATGAGCTACGAGTACCACCCAATGAGTCCAAGCAAGAGAATTATGAGTTCATGTGCATTTCAGTATTGTTATACGGATTCAAATAAATAGCTAAATGTATGAAAGTGAGTTATAGGTTTTTAAGAGCTCAAACCGAATATTTGTAATGTGTTATGAGATGGCATTGCAAGGCCATTATTCATCTCAAAGATAAAGCAAATTAAATAGGATTGTAACCACTAAATTTTACAGGTATAATTTTAAGAATGGAAATATATTTTGATGTGTAGAAATCGTGACGAATCTTAATAATCAAACATTAAAATGTTTGGCCGTATTGTTTATAAAAATTCAAATTTATAAGGATTTTATATAGTTTCTACAAAATTTTGGCGACTTTTAAGATAAAATGATTTTATCCTATAGAATTGAGAGAATCATTTTATCTCAATGGAATTTGAGAGCTATGGAGGATCAATTAGGCATAAGAATGAAGCAAGAAAATGGTTATAATATTTAACAATGGAGCAGTTTTTAAGGTTGTCGGTATGTGTATAGCTTCACAACAAGTCAATTATGATTCAGTAATAAAGCAATTATTTAAACCTAAACAACATATTAAGATCATAGAAAAATCAATTATACATAAACTCAATAACAAAATAATGAACCACAAAACATAAGACAACAAAGATTTACCTTGGAAATCCTTTCTCAGCCTTGTTTTCTTAGTAATTTGTAGAATTAAAATTGTGTTTGGATTTCTAGAGCACTAAGACTACAAACTCGTAAAATTTCAAATTCAATCTCTCTCTTATCTACCAAAGAACCCCTTCTCCAACATTGTGAAGGAGTTCATAGATTGGATTAGATTTTTGGGAGCAGCAAGAAGGCCAAGGATCCCAAACTCTTCAAATTTCTAACTCTAATGGTCTTCCTCCTTTGGCTTTTGTTGGCAGTGTTCTAGTTCGTGGTTTCTTTGGCATTCATACTTTTCTTCTTTTATTTTTTTAATGTGTTAATTATTGTGTGCTTTCCTTAGATATGTAACACTTTAGAGGTGAGTGGTAGTGTATTGGAAAATCTTGAAGGCCTTCACACTATCAACTGCAACCTCGTAACCTCAAGCCTTTGTTTCATAACCAACATTTTTATCTTTCCAAGTTTTCTTAATTGTTGGGCCATTAAAACCATTATATTTTTATTCGGGTCCAATTTCAAATCACATTTTCCTTGTTGGAATGCTTTTCATCTCCAAAATTTGATCCATGGAGGAGATGGAAACTCATGGCCTCCACGTATCTCTTCAAGTCCACTACTCCATCAGTTATGAATGATACACACTTTACGCTTACTTCATTAAAGTTGTTAATATGCACTTGTTCTAGTGTGGGTCTGACCACCTTCAACCAAGCAATATTTTTTCTCTCTCATATAGAAATTTGCATCTCTTTTCCATAGGTATGGGCTATCAAACATCACTTCACAAGCATCTAGTGGTGCAACTTCATATTCTGCTTCATTAGCAAAGTCAATATTAATGAAAATCTTGTCTAACTTTCTTATGGTTCCAAAATAACCATAGAATAGAGGATTCAAATGCACTCAAACTTTGTCTCTGCAATTCCACCTTCACAAGTTAGTTATGCCAAGAACAAAACTTTCTTTGAATATCTAGAAATTCAAACCCAACACTCAACCATTGATATAACTCTTATATCCATTCAAAATTGCCACCAAGTAATAACCAAGATTCGAAAATTCATTCTTGTTATTGTTTTCACCATATACATGAGAACAAAGGTAGTTGTAAGTAACTAATTTGATACAACTAGACTTGAGGGAAACTGTATGGTTATATGTGACAATCAAAACACAAATCTCGAGGGGATGGTACATAACCTAAATAAGGTTGTATACTAAGAATCGATACAAATCACCATTGTTTCTTGTGAATTACTCAATACTCAAACCAAAAAATATATTCTACTAGATGGAGTAGAGGAGTTATTCTAATGGATGGAGTAGAGGAGTTAGTAGATGAGTGTTGAGCACTCAACACACCCTAAAATATTTTGCGAAATTTCTTTCTTTTTGGGTACCACTTATCATTTTTTGAAACAGAGTAAATATTGTGGGATGGATAAATTTATATGTTGTTATTGAGTCTTGTTATCGGTTATTCTTTGTTGGCTTGAAGTTATTGATGGATTGATTTTTTTAGTAACATGGCATGAAAGGCCTAAAATGTACACAGCTTAAATTTTTCAACCATCGTTGATCGGTGATTTATGGTCTATAATACATTTCCTTAACATAGCTGATACGTTATCGGCATTGGAAAAATCCCTGATGTAAATCACAAATGCGAACAACCATAACAAATTGTCGATCATCGATATGTTTTCGGCATCGACGAACTTCGAGGGTTGAAACGGAGAAAATATTGACCAACACAAATCGTCGATCGCCAATTGTCAATATGTCATCGACATCGACAGGATAGGACGTTGTAGCTAAGGATATATGTTTAAATAAATTCACCGATGTCGAAAAACGTTTCTCACGAAGAGGTCAAAATAAATAAGCCATGGGTCTTTTCCGCGTAAATAATAGGTATGACTCGGTCACTTCCTCGGTTCCCCCATGTAATATATGTACTTCCATGTCATATTTTCCACATCAGTGTTGTACAATGGTTTTAATCGGCATCAGAACTTTTTCCTAAAGGTATCAAAGAAACATGTCTAAGGAAAACTATCGAAGCGGACTCACTTATTTACTATAGGCAGACTGATAGGTCACCAAACTCCAGGGTTTTTTCATCGAACCTTCGTCATTCTACATCGGAAATCTAATTGATCCTTGTTTTTTTTCTATTCAAAAGACCTGGTTTTCTTTTTCCCGACGCTGATTATACTAGTTTCTTGTGAACACAAAAAGGCATGGTGATTTGATGGGACATCCCTAGCTGAGGTAAGGCAAGATATGCAATTTGAGGGATAAGTTAAATTCTCGCATAACCTTTTTCATGACCCCGTGCATCAATTGACGGTCAAAATTTGAATTCATCGATGAACTACGGAGTAACCTGTGCCACCAACCTGCATTGAATTTAATCCTAAGCACGATGAAGATTCTATAATAGATTGCACATATTGCATTTGCACTCCCGAATTTAAGACTTGATGCGACAAGGTAAGTATACATTATGTTTAAATTTACAAGTTCATACCCAAACATGCTATTTCATTCGCAAATCACTTATTCCCTGAATCAGACGAAGGAGCAAGAGAAATCATTGAGGAGATTACATCCATCTGTTTGACTTTGATTACCATTAAGACCAGGTTAATTTCTTGCAAGAAATAAGGTAAGAATTGTCTTTATCATTTCTTCATTTTCGATTGTGTCAATGACTCTTGTCGAGGTTGGATGGATGCTCACTATAACACCCTTTTCTTTTCTATAGGAAAATTCCTCCAAGAAATCCAATGACCAGGCATTCACCTAGAACTCCCAAAAAGAAGGAAGTAGAGGTCGGAGAAGGGTCTACATCGGGTGCTGCAAGAGAACTTGATTTTGTCTCAAAGATGGAATCACTTATCCACACATCCACCAAAAAGGAATTTTCCCAACCTTCGGTGTTCAGCAACACATAGACAAGCACTAGATCCAAGATGGTGCTCCCTCATTGGGGAGATTTGTATAGAAAAATAAGACAGGAGGATTACCCAGAGTTCACACCACACATCAACCCGAATGTCAGAATGTTGTATGATCAAGTGTTCCCGATCATTAGGAGATCATATCGGCACAGGGTGTCTTGTCGTACCCTGGTTCTGCCCTATATCAAGACTTTAGGATGTATAATAGACCACGTTGACACAGCGAAATGCACTATCAACAATGAGAAGGCCGAATGCACTGGTGTTTTCCTTCCAATTGAGGTACAAAAATATTATAAACTCAAGGACCCATAGGAGAGGTTAAACATAGATTTTGTGGTCAAGTTTTATGAGTATCATGACACCAGTAGGTTACTAGCCTCATGGTGGAAAGAAGACAAAAAATCCACAAACAGAAACATCGGCTGGTACAACATGGTAAATCTCAAAGAACCCTACATGTATCTAATGGCTTTAATTTGTCGATTATATGGAGAAAAGGACTGCTCAAAATTTTTAGAAGCTTGGATGCCCTTGGCTTATACCGTAGTGATTTCCGGGAGTAGTTTCATTTGGGGAGCCATTATCTCCAAGCAACTAAGTATAAATCTACTACGGGACTAGACACCAAAAGAAGGAGAAGTTCCAATCTTCTACATGGCATCCTACTTGCTGGACATAATCTGCGCAAGAAATGTTTTCACAGGTATGAATTTAAACTGGCATATTGTTGAATTTCATGTACATGTATATTTCAGTATCTTATGGGATAATGGGTACAAAATATCGTACGCCATGATTTGTGATGGGTTCATAGCCCGGATATACTTCATTATATTTAGAAAATAATTCCCTAGGCGTTCAGTGGCAGCAAAGAAGATGATAGCTAAAGTTGGCCACTGGTACTTCGAAGAGACAAGCACCTATATTAGGGTGTTTGGAGCTACTGGTGCACCCCACCTACTCCCAGTTCATGTCCTGGATCATATCTTATTGGGAGAGGTTTGTGATCATATTATTTTACAAGGATATAATGCTTCCCTGGTAAAGGATAAGAAGAGATCTTTCATTTCCTATGGATTTCATATAGGATTTTATATGGTCAAATACATTGTGTAAGATAAACAAGAAGTGTTAAATTATCTTGAGTATTAGTTCCCCACAGGTTTCTTTCACAAGCATGATCTAAAGGTTTATTTCCCCAGCATGCGTCGCAGGTATCCTCTTATTAGTCATATGCTCATGATAGTTTTAAAGATGAAATATTTACAGAGGGCACCCAGGACTAGGAGGAGGTGCTCCATAGAAGGGATAACCCCAATATGACCATATTCAAAGCGATGTCAATGGATGAGCAAGTTGAGACAGTAGAGCGGACAGCTCAATAATCCCTCAGGGTGAGAGAAGAAAACATAGCAGTAGAAGCAGCAAAGGCATGCAGGAGGGGGATGTTGTTACTGGAAGAATCCCAAAGAGATATACAAAGGTAAAAATAACATCCCCCACTTAACCCTTTGATAGAAACATTGAGGATTACCACGAAATGACACAATTAATCACAGAGAAGATATGAATGGATCAGAGACAATTCCACCAAAGAAGACCTCTGACCAACAAAAACCTAACCCCATGTCACCACAGGAAGGATCATCGGTGACTAATACAGCTCAGGGGCGTATAGCAAGAGAATCAAGTGGGACGGGTGTTCCTATTGTCCTCATAGACTTAATTACCATATATGATGATGAGGAAAGTTTAGAGGTTTCGCACACAACCCCGGTACCAATCACGGAAGAGGAAGAACCAGGAGAAACATTTGCTCCATCTTCCAATGCTTTGATGCCAAATCCCCAGGAAAGTGACCATGAGGATAGGAGCACTCTGGACACTGAATTTCTCGACTAGTTGGGAACACAGCCTTAGAATGAAATCTCCAAGAATGACTTGGGTGTTGGTGAACCATAAGTAGAAAGAAAGCTTCTAGAAATAGACATATCAACAGCCGAGCCACAAGATAATGTCGATCCTATGCCTACTTCCCCATCTAGGACCAAGACTCCACTAGCCGACGAGCACCAACAGGAGGCCAAATCACCAGAACATACGGAAGTTTCCCCTGCTAAGGAACTAAGAGAACATGCTATGGAACAGCTCTATATGCCAGGAATCCTAGGAAGTACTTTGTCCTGGGGAGATCAGCATATTCATGAACCAATGGATGAAATCGTCAATATACAAGAAATTGCTTATGACAGGAAAAGGAAAGTTGTATTGAGAATAACTACCAAGAAAAGGTTGCTCACGCTTGATAACACACTTCTCATAACCACGGAGGAAATGTTGTTTGACACGGAAAATGCTAAGATGATTGAGCTAATCAGAGTAGGTATGGTTATAACCGATGCTACTTTGGACAAGGCAAGAAGGGATTAAAGGGAGGTAGCCACCATGAAGAAAGAGTTGGACCATTTTCGACATCAAGCGAAATATTACCAGAATTCGACATAGGTAGTGGTACTCATGAAGAGTGATTTCCAAGAAATGTATGCACAATTCACTAGCGAAAGAGATCTCTTCACCTCTCGCATAGCTGATTTCCAAGAAGATACCCTCATGGGATTGGAAACTTGTAAAGACATGCAACGATCATATTAAAAGGCACATCAGGCCTTAGAAAAGATAGACTACATCAGTGAAGTGCATAAGGGCCAAGATACAGAGGATCATGGCATCCGAGTGTTGATGGATAGCATCATCTCCCGAATAAGGAAGGCAGTTTAACACTAGGTAAGCATGGTCCAGGAACCTCAGCGGAAAATGCAGGAAAGATGGGGGAGAGTGTGAGAAATATTGGGAGAAAATCAATAGGGAAATGAGAAGCATTGACCTACCAGAGTTTGGTCCACCAGAAGATTCCGTCGATCTACATGACATAGTTAAACAATATCAAGAGAAAGACATGGCATGGGAAGCAGAGGTTTCTTAGATTTCAAGCATGATCTTGGGTCAAGTGACGAAGTTCATGGAACCCCCAATTAAAGATCTAGTAGTCCTACAATGCTTAAGTGTCAAGGTAATAAAGTACAAGGAACGAGCAATAGAGATAAAAGAGGTCCTCTCTACTTCGATGGATCAGCACATGTTTCCTTATGAAAATACATGTGAATATATCTTCATCAAGTGGTCAAATTACGAGAAGAACAATCGACTTCAGTGAAATCACTAGATGAGCAAAAGAGAACAAATAGATAAATCCTCCATGTGGCATTTTCTTAATTTAACACAACTTTAGTAGCTATTTTTAGTTTAGTTATTTTTTGTTATAAATAAGGGCATCGATCTGGGACAAGGGGTCGATGGTTTTGGAGAGAAATACTTTTTATGGAATTTTGTAAGAGAATTATTTATGTGCAAGTTATTTTAATTAAGAAGTTTTGTTTAGAACCAAAGACACTTCTATCATCTAAGGTGTGAATGTGATTGGACCGAGGGGTATTATCTCTGTCTTCGGATTCAATATTTGTTGTTGTATTGCATAAGAGTTGTTGTTTTTGTTATTTAAAGTTATTTTATAATGCCATAATAGTTCTTTTATTATAGTTGATGAATATAAATCGGTTGTGTTAAGATGTGATTTATAATAGAGCATCGAAAATTACTTTTCTTGCACTAGCTTCTTGTCACGTGTATGTTTTTATTTTCTGTAATTGTTATCTCAGACATTGTTGAGTGTCCACTAATCAAAATAGTATTAATGTTGGTTTGAAGTAGTTTAGATCTTCTTCATCTGCATGCTAAGTTATAGAGGTTATCCTAAAAAAACGTAGACTTCTCCCAACACACAATTTAACTTCCCTTTTCCATTTATATTAAGCTTTATATTTCTTTGTTATAAATATTAGAAAAAAAGAACCAAAAAGAGAACTGCCCATCCTGAGGAAAGGTTTCACAGAAAAGACACATATGTCAATCACGAATAAATCCCGTCGATATTTCCAGCCAGATCACGAATCTAGAGAACCTTACCACTCATCAAACACTTACGAGTCTAATTGGGCCTCTTAAGTGGGTTTGGTTCCTGTTGTTGAGTTAAAGGGACCTCGGACCCCTCAACAATGAGTTAGCAAGAAATCAGTGAATTTTCAAACTTGAGATCATTATGTATGCATATATTCTAATTGACCTCTCATTCAAAGTGAAACATTTGGTTATAAATGTCAAATTGAGTTGGGACTTTTGGAATTACTATGCCAACAATTCAACAAGGAGAACACATTGTGGGTACCACCCAACAAATCCAAAAAATAGAATTATGATTTTATGTGTTTTGGGTATTGTTGTAGGAAGTTGAATCAATAGCTAAATCTATAAAAGAAAGTTGTAGTTTGTTAAGATCTCAAATAGAAGAATCAATGCCTTAATGTGTTTTGACATGGGCATTCTAAGGTCGTTCATGGGCATGCCTTAATTTGTTTTGACATGGGCATGCCTTAATTTCATCGAAGAAGTTTGTTCTGCATGTGCAAGAACACTTGCATGGATTTTGAAAAAACCATGCAAGTTGCATGAGTGTCATTGAGGGAAATCCTTGAAAGTGTATGAAAACCCACTTTTATATATTTTTCCAAACTCTTTTGAAGTGATGTAAAGTAACCATGAGGTATCCTTGGGGTGTGTTATTGTCCACTAATGATGTTTTTAGAAGATCACGTGAATGTCACTTGTGAGAAAAATTAAGGTGATAATAGTTTTCCCATGATGTGTGAGTTTAGGAGATACTATATAGCCAAAATACGTCGTCATTTTCCGTCCTGCATGCTTGTAACCTATGAAAAAATTCTTAGAGAGAGAATTATGACCAAGAAGTAAGGATTTCCCATGGAGAAGTGATGAGGCCCACTTGAAAATAACCAAACATCCCTATGAAAATGATCTCGTATACAAACGAAATGAGTATTTTACTTGCTCTTGAAATTATCAAAATACATTACAATAGTAGACATGTGTGCTTTGAGCTCATGTTTGAACATGATGAACTTGTCTAAAATAAATTCAATAATGTTGTAGTTGGAGAATCTTGTGAATTTGAAATATGCATCTCCCTCAGGAGTGTCAGTAATATTAAAGGACTACTCTTGTGAGAGGAGGCCCTTGAACCTACAATGAACATATGTGACAAGATCTTGTACTTGAAGGCATTAATATTCATGCAAGCACATGGGTATTCAAATGGAACTAGAAGCTACAACTATCATAATGTATGACCCATCTTGATGTGATGATGATCTAACGTCAAACATCGGGGAGGCTAATGGAATGAGAGATAAATTATGAATTTCTCTATCCCATCTGGGGTTCACCATTAGTAATAAGAATGGGAATCAATATACAACAAAATTCTTGTAAAACATGAGTTGGTGTCGATAGGAATGAAGATGTGAAAGAAAAGGATATAATTTCCCTCAGTGAGATCAACTAAGAATAATCCAGGAACCAAACTATAATGGGGGTGTATTTTGATAATTATGGACAAGGTATCCAATGAGGACGAGACTCAAGACCTCCCTTGGGTGGATCATAAATGATGACTAATAATGGATATGGTCAAAAAACAACTCAACATAATATGATCCAATGTCAGGGGGACAATTAGATATGTTAAGTATATGTCCACCTGACATTGGGGATAAGTGGATGAAAATAGATAGATAGTTGATGAAGAAAACTCTAGGACTCACAATGATGGGTATTGGGACATAGGAGTTGTTGCAAGAAACTATAATATTTGTAGGCATAGGTAACTAAATTCAAATTCTCTAACCAAGGGTGACTCAGAATACCATCGGGTTTGAATGAGATGTCATCATATGTGATGGTACAAGTGTCGGTGCTTCTCTCATAAAGAATGTTTTCTTAAATTTTGAATAAACGAATCTATAAAAAGTGGATACATTATAGACAAGGAGACCATTGCCCCTAACATGTGACTAAACAACTTGGCCATGTGTGGCAAGAGTAGTGAAATTGAATAGGGAGGGGGGGCGGATTGGTTGGGTATTCTTAACAGTTGAATGAATGATGAATTGGAATGTAGATGGTCTAGTAATATTGGGGGAGACAAGAGGCTAATGAAAATTTGGTAAATAATTCAACATAACCAACCATAAAAATGTGAATTGTCAGGATTCGAAGGGTAAAAGGGTTGGCATTGTGAGGAGAAAGAGGTATGAGTCTCATTCTTTGAGATGCAAACTATCTAGACTCTCAATCTAGGGGAAATATAAACATGGGTGCCAATAATTAAAAGGGGTTATAGAACCAAGGAAACCATGATGGTGGAATGTTTTCAGATAGAAGTAAATGAATGCATGTGGAACTGGGAAAAGTTACCTGCTAAGCCAGAAAAAGAGACCTTAGAGGAAAATTCATAGGGGAAACACTAGAAAATGTGAAATACAAAGAGGGAGTATTTTTACATGCCAATTTGAAAAGGTATACCTGAAGGGATGGGGCAAAGGGCCATGTTACATGAAGAAAGGAGAAAATATGGTCTCTCGATGGATACCTGCACACATGAAACCAAATAGCTAGCATGAAAGTACTCATGATAAGAACTATGACAATGCAAAAAGTGTAAAAAATGGAGCTTGTGAGATCACATACTTGTCTATTGAACTTTGGCAAGGGAAATGGCTCAGGGATGAGAATTTTGGTGAAAATGAATGGATCATATGTCGTTGAAGGTGGAAATGTTGGTATTCCAATGGTTCAAATGTCATGGTAAATGGAGCTACTAAGCTCTCACATAGACCTTAATAAGTTTGTGAATGGTCATATAAAAAGTGATGGGGCCCATAAGGACACCTCATTTGTACTTGTCCAAGTTTTCCCTGAGCTTCTAGAACCCACAGACTTCATGAGCATACTATGCATATACTAGTGATTGAATTCAAATTACACAAGAGTCGAGTAAGAGGTCTTGACCTCTTGTTTTATTTTAATCATTCAATTAGGGTATTTTGAGGATCCTAGGCCCATACGACACCCTTTCCAGGTGTGTCTTATGGGTTGCACATATTTCAAAATAATAGTCATGCATCTCTTGCATGACTATTCATTGGACAACCATGCATATCATGAGAAAGACATCAACGCAAAATGGTTATGTGATTTTTTTTGGGATTGTTGCACAAGTATCGTGGCTATGGAGTGAACATTCATGAGAATATGTCTTTTGATTGTTCACTAGACAATAATGAAAATATATCTTGTGATTGTTCACTAAACATTCATGAGAAATGTGCAGGAATGTGAGGTATAGTTGCGCAACTTCCACAACTATCTGGGGGGAATCTTTGGAACTTGCACACTACTTGAACTAGTAAGCCATGCAAATTGACATGTTTTGTGGATTTGGGTTTTATAGGTACTTATTCAATTGGAAGCTACTTATTCAGTTGGAATCCATGACCATTCATTGGTTAGAGTGGGACTATGAGGACCTATGTGTAGAGGTGAAGGAAGACCCTACAGTGAGGCTTGAGCTAGCTAACTATGGTTTACTCAAGTTTTTTGAGTGCCCCATGCTACACTCTAATGAGGAGTTGTTGATAGAGTTTATAGAGATGTGGTGGTCAGATAAGAACCAATTCAAGGTGTGGGTATAGTTATTGGAGCTTAGCGCCTATGTTGATCTTTGTTTTTTGAATAGGCTCCCAATCAAGGGATTGAGTTCCAAGCTAAGTCCTTGCATGGAGAGTGTGAGGACCAATGATTATCTCGTGGCCTAGTACTGCATTGGCCAAGAGGGAATGGATGAGGGTTCCATTGTGATCATCACAATCCAAGACTTTTCCACGTAGGTAGTGGCCACAATGGTGGTGTGGATCTATGGAACACTTAGAGGATCACCAATGGCTAGAAGTTATTTGTAGAGTAGGAGATCCATGGGCCTTTGTATGCACAGGCCTCTCTAATGAGATAGGTGATGTTTTCTCAGTTGATGCACTATCACACACACGAAGAGGGGTAGTTTTCCTTTGTCTTAGTCCTCTGTTTTTTTTCTATGAGTGGATGGTGTTGTTACACCTGCATGTGTGGGTGAGTAGTGGGTTGATACTTCATCCGTGAGTTGTTCAGATGGTAGTGTTCAATTCCATAGGTTATCCTCTAGTTCCTCTATGTGGGGATGGATTACAGAGGGGATCTAGATATGGTCTTCCCCCTTGCGAGCAGTGGGGTTCCATGGGTAATTACTTTTATTTGGTTTGTTGTCTTTACTTCTATTGTTTTTACTACTTTGGATAAATATCTAGATATATTAATGATGGGTACCATTTTTTTGTGTGCCAATGTGGGGCTGAGGGGGTGAGAGATACCAGTGGTGAGAGGGGACATGGGAGAAGCATCAGGATCAATAATGGCAGCTCCAAGGAATCCATATGTATTGGGTCAACAACATGGTTTTCATGATGAGGCAGGGTTAGCATCCCAAAGGCCCCAACTGGATCCAGAGCTAGAGATCAAATGACGATTGATAGTAGAGCTTTGTGAAAAAGTAGAAATCCTAGGATGATTGACAACAAAGCTCTGTGCACAGTTAGTAGACC
The DNA here is from genome assembly GCA_009831015.1 of Picea engelmannii. Classification (NCBI taxonomy): domain Eukaryota; kingdom Viridiplantae; phylum Streptophyta; class Pinopsida; order Pinales; family Pinaceae; genus Picea; species Picea engelmannii. The sequence goes on from ML777875.1 coordinate 339,497, forward strand.
TATGGCAGTGCTCGACGTGATTTTGTGTGGTGTTGCAAAGAATGGTTGGGTAGATATTAATGAGGATAGCATTGATACCTGCATTGGGATTGCATCAGAGTGGCACCCACTTCTGAGGCGAGCTACAATAGTAGGATCTATTTTGAGGGGGTAGAGGGGAGCCCCTACAAGAGGAGCAGGTATAGAACCCCCACTACGAGGGTATATAGGACTCCCATCATCATAATGGAACTTATATGTATATGGAAATATGATAATTTATGTACAATGTCATGGCCTACATTTTGTACATCATTTTTGGATGACGTGACCATAGCATACACACACACACACACACATCTTTTATGATCACTTCCTGATGTGTTCATGTGATGATGTGTGAATGTGTTTTATCCTTTCTGATTAGGTTTTACATGTATTTCTAGAATACCATGATGATGATATAAAATGAATGCAATTATGCGATGTTTTATGAGAAAAATAATATTAATGTGATAGATGCCAGTCTAGAATTTCATTTGCAATGTTGTATACAAATTGGTTTTCACTTCTAAGAATATGTATGAATGTGATGGATTCAAAGTTCATTAGTAGAAGTTTCACTTTCAAATATTTCATAAATATATAGGTATCATGAACATGGTGGACATTATCCATCTACATTACAGGGAGTTCGAAATAAAGATAGATGTTAAGGTGGTAGATATAAAGCTAAGTTGTGTTGGAAAGCAACTTAATCACAACAACATACTCTGCTTGGTTATTCATGGTTGTCCTTGAGCATACACCGCTTGATTGGAGTAGTTTGTATGAGGGTGAATAAATGAACCAAACCACATAGGTGATTTTTCAAGTCCATAGACTAGCGTCGTAAGAAAAAATAATGTGGTAGGCCAGCCGATGAAACATCTAACAAGTCAAAAAATCACATAGATCGAGAGCATCACAAAACAAGGCTTTGTAAAAAAGACTAAAAAATACATTGAATTTATAAACTAATATGTATAAGTGATAGGGTTTTTGAGTGAGTGGTCGCTCGGGGGTAAAACCTCTTCATATACAACCCATTGACAGGGTATTTGAAGAGGACTCCCTTAGGGTATGCAAGGATGTATGCTCCTTGAATTAGGAAATTATTGATGATGAAAGGGCCTCGTTAGAGAGTCTCAAACTTTCCAAAACATAATTTGTCATTAGAGACATCATAAGAAAGAACTAGATCACCTTCATTAAAGGAATGAGGGTGGTCCTAACATTCATAGATGGATTTGGAGCACTTTTTGATAGTTTCATTATTTTGTAATAAAGATCGATTATCCTCATCATAGTTATTTGAAAGGATTTTGACTACCACCTAAAGAGTTGGAATTTCACACTCGATGGGAAAAAATACTGCCACTCCATGGTCGAGGTGGAAATGGGTAAACCTTATGTCATTTTAACTAAGATCTTGTAGGCCTAGAGTGTATAAAATAGCATGTGGTGCACGTTGGTCTTATTTTTGTTAACTGTGTATTGTAGTATGGTTTTGAGGATCTTGTTGATAGCCTCAACTTGGCCATTAGATTGTGGATAGTTAGGAGACACGAATTCATGGGTGAAATTGAGTAAATAGGAGAATTATTGGAAGATATCGTTCTCAAAATACTTGTTGTGGTCCGATATTAAATTCTTGGGGATCCCAAAGTAGGTGATGATGTGGTCGAAGAAAAAATGAGTGGTTGTGTCCACTATTTTGTTGAATGTTGGAATCACTTCATCCCACTTGGTGAAGTCATCAAAGGCCACAATCGTGTACCTATGACCCAGACTAAATGGAGGATTGTAGGTCATGAAGTCAATCTCCTACTTCTACAAGGGATCAACAATGATGATGGGATGTAGTAGAGATGGTGGATCTCTGGTTCTGTGAGTGAATACCTAGCACTTCACATATCTCTTGACTGATTGAATGCAACCATGGAAGAGGGTATGCTAAAAATAATCGATGTGGATAAATTTTTGGGTGGTATACATTCCTAACAAATTTTCACCACAAGCACCATTGTATTATTCATTTAAGACCAACTCGAATTCTTCAAGGATGAAGCACTGATGTAATATAGTGTCCACTCCACACCGATATAGGACATTGGAAATGAGGAGGTATCAAGTGGCTTAATGGTGAATGCATCAGTGGTCATCTCAAGAAATATGTGGGCCAAAATTTTGAGTGAAAACATAGGTTATAATATCATCATACCATGGGTTGTTTGACGAAATCAACAAGAGTTTCTCATCTAGGAATTTCTCATTAGCCGGTGGGTCCTTAGTATTGGATGGTAGATCGGTGATAAATTCTGCAAGGACAAGCAACTTCTTGCTTTTGGGAGTGATGAACTTGAGAACAAATTCCTAGAAAATTACGATCCAACAAGAAAACTTACCATTGATAAGTCACTGACTCAGCAAGTATTACATTGGATTAGAGTTTGCAATGACTATGGTGGTTCGAAGAAAAATATAATGTCACATATTTTGGATTGCATGAATGACAACTAGCATGAGCTTATCTTCATGATTTTAGTTGAGAAGAGGTCTTGATAGGTTCTTACTCACATAATAGATGGCATTCTCATGTCCATCATCCCCCTACTAAACTAACATGCATGTAATTAAAATGAACAAGGAGGATAAGTAAAGGATGCAATCCTTATTGAAGTTAGGGGGTTGATTAATGGGGCATTTGAGAGAGAAAGTTTCAACACGTCAAAATATCATTGTGCATGTTCATCCCATCAAAGTTGGATGTCTTTTTGTAGTAACCTTAAGAATCCATGAGTTCAAGTGGTGCATTCATGAATGAAGCATCACAAGAAATTTGTTTTTCACTATACACTTTGCAGTTAGCACAATGTCTTTCGGGGGGTGGGG
>ML777875.1:342429-447783 GCA_009831015.1 Picea engelmannii
GGTGTATTTCATGAATATAATATAATTTCAAAGGGTCCACCATGATTCCACACTCAAAGACAATAAAACCTAGTAACCATCCAATCGTAACATATAATATGCACTTGAGGGGGTTCAAGCAAATTTTGTATTTCTGACATGGTTGAAAGATGGTTTGGAGGTCTTCTATGTGTTGGGACCACTTCTTGTATTGTACCATGAGTTCATCAAGATAGGCCAATATCATATGATAAATTTCATGGAATATGTATGTCATGGTGCACTAGAAGGTGGCTCCAACATATTTGAGTCTTATGGGCATGACACGATAGGAGAAATTCCCCTAAGGGGTGGTGAAAGAAGTTTTATATTGATCTGTGTGCTAGATATGGCTTTGATTATACCTAGAGAATCCATCCATGAAATAAATAACCTCATGCCTAGCACATGAATCAATATATTGTCTAATGAACGATGTCAAGAAGTTGTCTTTCAAACAAGATTAGTTCAAATCTTGAAAATCAATGTAAATGTGAATAATACCCTTCTTCTTTTTTTCACAAGGATGGGATTGGAGACTCATGATGTGTATGTGATGTAATAGATAAAACCAAATTTGTGAATCTTGAGGATCTTGGCCTTGATGGCCATGTGTAATGTACCTGGTGAGGATAATATGGGGTACCTAGGGAGGTACCCAGGGGGATAATGAATGTAATGTCACCAAAATAATGGAATGGGTCTGCTATGTAAATAAAAGGAAATAATATTATAATAAGAGGTAGTTTTCATAGAACCCTAGGAAAAATCATGAGAAAGTATAAATACACATGAGTATCATTGTATTGGAGGTGTTTTGGATTGTAGTGTTTTGTAGCAAGCATGGCTTGTGGAGTGATTCCTTCCATAAGGAGCAATTAATGGTGTTACCCTACCTTAAGGGTTCTTCTCTCTATATTCTTGTGTTGTTTATGGTGAATGTTTAGATATATTTGGAGTTTAAGGGTTTATTCCTAAAGTTTAAGGCTCTATTCTCTCTTATATCTTTGAATTTTCACTAAGTGGGAGAAAAAAATTTCTTTTTGTGGATTTTTTATGGAAAAAAGAGTACGATAGCATTCAGGAAGATTTATGAAACTTTCTTTATATAATTTGAAGAAACCATCTAGAGACATGAGTTACTCTTACAAAAATACCCAATTTAAAAAGAAAATGAATCATCCAAAATGGATTTCGAGAAGTGGAGATATTGTTGATTGAAAATTAGCCTTCTTTTAGGGTTTATTTATGAATTTAAGGGCTATATTCTCTCTTATCTCTTTGGAGTTTTACTACATCGTGGATTTATAAGGGTGTAGGGTTCATTGTTTCTACTGAAAAGGGGATGCATCCAACCATGTTTCGATGCGATTTTCAACAATGGTTGAATCTAGTCGGAGTATTTCTATGTGTGACTAGGAAAACATGCCATGAAACTCTTGAAAGGGAGTTTATATATGACAACTTCCTATAGGGAACATGCAGCTTCGAGGAGAATGTCCTACTTGATGCCTAGGGTGATTGAAATTTTCACTTTGATAGTGGTGAAATATTGGCCATAATACCCTCTTTGAAAGCATCTAGGGCTGGGATTGAATTCTTAAACCAATCAACATGTCCATGGGGAATGAATTTTGGTTCCAACCACACATATTTATGAGGATGGGGTGGGTTGAAAGGCCTATTGGGTGATGAATAAGGATCAATGATGCAACATGTCTGACTAGTATTTAGGTTCCATCATCAACTCTATAATTTCCTCATTATAGTGAAAGACATGGGAGGAGGATGTGATGGACTTCTAAGAGGCATGAGATGGTCGTATTGGATTTGAGGTATCATAGATGTCACATGTGTTAAATACACTACTACATACCGAGGGAGGTCCTCTGGATGTTGATATAGCACAAATAGAGTGAGACTCTTGCCAAGGGGAATATGTATCCCTTCCCATGGGTGGAGGATAAGTATTAATACCTATGGGAAATGAATGGTTGTGATGGGATATAGGTCCGAAAAACGTGGAAATGTAGCATATATGTGCGTAATTATATGTCGTGGGATATGGGAGGAGGGGAATTTTTTTGTCAAGGATGCTTGAGGGAGTTATCTAGGGTACGAGGTGGAATATCTCGACAAGGATCTCTAGGGAGTTATATGAGGTAGGATTTCGGACCCTCTCCTAATGGGGTCTAGGAGACAAGACCAGAAGGGGCTTGCGACACTAGTTTCTCCCGTTTTGGGAGTGACTCGTGAAGCCACTTGATATCATTCATGCAACTGATTCAATATTCAATAAATATGGGGTAGAGCTAGGTGAAATGGTTGAATTTCCCTCAAAGACCGCACATATGATTATTTCATGATCCCACTGATATGGACACGTAGTAAATAGTGGAGGACCTGGATTCATTGACTAGTGGAGGTTTTGATACTAGTTGAAAAGGGGTAATGACCTTTGTAAAGATATTTTTTAAATGAATTATGTCCAACATGGTCTAGAACTAAGCCAAATACAAACAATGCTAAGTGTAATTTCCATACGTTGAACATATGGTACAAGGGTGGTTTCTACATAAATTGTTGTTGCACACTTAGGTAGGTCCCTTCGTGGGGACTAGGGAAGTACCCATAGTGGACGAGGTGGGAAGCAATGGTGCTTCTCTAGGGATGGAAAGTTTCCTCTGTTTTGGAAGCATAGGGAATAGGTTCATGGCATGACCTAGGGAATTATAGATAGCACAAGGTGGAGAGACACAAGGAGTGGCTTGATTGTTTCCCCCTTCTTTCTTGGTTTTTCCCCAAGTTGCTTTGTTAGTTCCATTCTTCATTATAATTATTGTAGGTTCCATAGGGTGTATAATGATGTGAGTTGAAAGTTTAGGATCTAATGTAAGAACTGGAGGTGAAAGGTACAACATAGGTATACCCAAGGTTAGGCCTAGGAGGGTTAGTTTGGCCATTATTAGACATTCCACAAATTTGGATGGTGGAAAAAAGAAGGTTATGTGATCCAGGTGGATATCAGTGGCCACCCACCTATTCCACTAGCTCAAAGAACAGTTTGCATTTTGGCGGTATTTTTAAATTTTTTTGGGTCCCAAACTTCTGGGGTCGTTTTGAGGCCCTCAACAACATTTTTTGGGCTCAACAATGCCTTACATTTAGCTAGAGGTAGATGTTGGGACAAACAGAATATGTATTCCTCAGTTATACCTTTCCAATGGTGTATTGAGCACCCCAAACGGAGATCGTATGAAAAATTTACGCCCTCGGGAAGTTGACGTATCAACTACCCTCATCAAGGCCCACAAACCTTTTGGTGTTTCATCTCCTGGGGTTAGGGTTTTATATTTTTAGGGTTTTATCATTTATTTTTTAGGTTAAAAGGGAATTTGGAGCCTCATTGTACTCATCTTCTTATGAACGAGTGCATCCATCACATCTCTTCTCAAAGATAAGTTGCCACCATTCGAGCAAGTTCGTTTCAGTCTACATTTTTATAGTTTCAGTAGGTTCTCTTTATTAATAGAAGTCAAGTTTTATTGTATCTCTATGTATTTATTTTCTATACATATGTATTTCATTTCATTCCATTTATATATGTGAGTGATAGGATTGGATGCCCCCATGGTGGAGGGTGGCCTGTCAGATGTGGATGATGATCTTGATGTGGACATGGTGGTAGATGGTTTTGTCGTAATTGATGTCAACATATAGAATTGAGTTAAATCTGGTGGTGGAACCCAAGGTGGTTCATTATGATAAGTTCATAGTAATTTGGAATCTTTGAAGAATCTAGGGACAATTTCCACATATGAAAAAAATATCAACTAACCCCTATGAGGGGAATAATGTTGTCTAGGTTATGCATTGGTCAAGGTTCATAGAGTGTAAGTTGGTCAATGGTGACATACTTCCATTATGACGGAATATCATCATTCAAAACATTGAGGAAGCAAAGTATTTCATATCATACATATAGCTACCTCCAAGGAGGATTTTGTAGTTTAAGGGTGCATATATGACCTCAATGTCTATCAAGATAGTCTTTCCCACTAGCTTGGCAGGGATGCTTTGGTAAATTCCCTCAAGTTGAGATGGGAAACCAAAAAAATCCTAAAGGGTGATTGCAAACGGGGTAAGCTCAAGGGATCCTAGCTTCTGCCACACATTTTTGGACATGATAAAAGTAGATTCTCCCCCATATATAATGCATTGATGGACGATGACATTTTTTATCATCGTTGGGATTTGGAACGCTACCAGAGAGGGGAACCTCAACTTTGAATTGTCTTAATCCTGGAATCATAAGGTTTAACTACCCCCAATGTGGATAGCGTAGACATCCTTTATGAATGATAGGTCTGCAGGACCTCAAGGGCTCACATGGTCAAAAGGAATTTGGCCAAATCATCAATGATATTGTCATTGTGAGATGCACATTCATGAGGCTTATGAGTGGTATGCCTTAGAGGTCCCTTTGGTACTCATGGAGTAGGGTCACCACTAGGACATGGAATCATAAAAGGTGTGTTCTCTAGTAAGGGGTGGCATTTGAGGTGGTTGTAATTGAATCAAGAGGCATTTCATACTAGTGGTTGTGGTTTTGGAGATGAATATCTACCAATTTCATGTATATATTCCAGAAAGTAGGATCTTTGTGTTGAGCTTGACTTGGAGGTTGGCAGGCTCCTAACAACTCGGTGGAGTTACCACTTTCCTATTGGGTAGCCACAACTCCTTGTTGATGGAATGGGTTGTGCAAGATGACTGGTTGTGGCTATTGAGGGAAGGGTTCTTGGGGGTGTTCCAGCCTATGGAGTGGCAAGTGCCTAGTTGGACATTACTTTCTTCATATATTTATACTCTAGAATCTAAGGGTAGTGGTGAGTGTAGTGGATGAACTTGCCACATAATGTGCAAGGGAAGTTAGTCCTGAGATTGGTGTTCTTCCCTTGTTTGGGATGGTTATTGTTTAGTAGTATTTTGGTTAAGGTTAATTCCATTGGAATTACCCCCAACATTTTTGTTTAGATGAGAGGCATGTCCCCCCTATCATGGTCTTCCTTTCTTATTCATGTTGTTTTGTGGGTTTAGGGGGTTTACCAAGTTTAGTCACTCAAATTCTTGGATCTATTGAACTGGGGAGGTTTTAACAAAGTTTACATCGACATGTTTATGAGCAAGTGGTGGTGTAGCAATGGTTGAATGGGGGCTAGGGAATGGATAGTATGGGTTTCCATGTGTGGGGTTACCATAATGGTTGTAAGATGTGGATGTCCCCCCAATACATTTTTTTTCTTTTGCAACATGGCCTATGGATGTGTGGGGAAGCATGCCCCCTAGGTCAATCATGCTAGGCCCTGAATGTGATGTGTTGTGTCCAGCTTGTATCTGAGAGGTATTTTTGTGTGTGGTGTTATTAGGTGTGTATGATGTGTTAACACATATTGGGGTATGTGGGCTCCACCATAATCGATAATTCCATATGGGAATAGGTGTCCATAAGGGTTGTTGATATGGGAATGGGTGTCCATAAGGGTAGTATGAGATGCCTAAAAAAAAAAACAATGATCATTAAAATGAAACAAATCCCATACCCTAATTTGTTAATGATAATACCAACTTGGAAGAAGTCCACTTTTATAAGTATATCTTAATTGATTTTAATCACAAACTAATTTGGAATTGTAGTGTTGAAAAAAGATTAAATGGAGGTTGGAAAGCATATTTTGGTCTTGATAATTATTATAAAACTACATAATTTTGGTTTTTTGAAAAAAAGAAGGTAGTCTTCTATACCTTGGTTACCCTAGTGATTTTGTATGACTGTAAAATTTGGGGTTGCAGTATCTCTAGGGAAAATTGGAGGAAAATTTCAATGCAAATCCAAAAGTTATTTTTAATAAATAACCTTAAAATTAAATGTAATGCACCTCATCCTATCTTCCTTTAAGAGGTTGGGCTTCCTCCCATTGATAATAAGGCCATGATTAAGTATTTTAATGTACAACCACAAGTTCATTAGAATAAACAATGAGAGACTTCACATTATTGCTTCAAACATTAGTAAAGGTCTTTCAATACTCAAAAGAGATTGGCCTAAAGATAAGTCTATTGGTTAAACCATTGGGAGATAGTAGAGGAGGACACCCTCCAAGATATCAATATTGTTAAAATCACTATCGTAATTATGTCTAAAGAAATCATTAACCCCGGATTAGATCATCAAAATTATCTCTCCATTGTTTTCAACACGAGAAAGAAAATAAATATTGGCATGAAAAAATCTATAATTTCTATGATACGAAAAAAGTAGATGATGAAAAACATTTTTTCTTAAATAACTTGTTAACCCATAAAAATCAAACAAACTTGGAAATGGCATCTTTCATAAAAATAACATAATATATCAAGATAATTATTTTAATTTTATAGATCTCATTGGACAATCATCACATCATCATCAACAACTTAAAAAAAAATCATTTTAAAATAACTAAAAAATAAATAAATACTTAAACATAAGCCATCCTGCTACAATCCTGAGAACACTATATAAAAGTCGTATTAAATTAAAGTCTAATTCTAGCCAGGTTGCCTTGCCTTCCTCTCTAGCCAGGTTGCCTTGCCTTCCTCTCTAAGATTGTTCTCCCACTTCCCTTTTATAAGTACAAATGCGTGGGTATAATAATAAACCATCTTAAAATTGTAATGGTAATAACTTATTTTCACCAAACCATGACCATTGTTGCTTTAAAAAAATAGTGCTTGAGTTTTCATCATGATCCTAAAGACCTATTTTAACTTCATTGTATTAAAGACCTCTCTTAACTTTGGCAATTATATTATGTTTCTTCACACAAGTGTAATAATATTAGGTATAGAATCATATATTATTAGTATACATTCTCGACATTTCAAACTATCAAAACATATTCATCTTCAAGAGACTTAATCGTTCGTTTGGAATTTAGGGTGACTTTGAGTTCATTATAGTCGAGTAAGTCAATGGTTTGGTCGACATTCCTCATTTGTTCCTCACTAATTAATGAATAATTGGAATTAATTAATGAATAATTGGCTTCCAAGCATTTTTTACTCATAAGCTTTACTAATTAATGAATAATTGGCTTCCAAACATGTTTTACTTATAAGTCATCATTTTTGTTAACATTATTATAATATTTTCCAATTTTTATTGTTTTTCTCACTCTCATTTTTTTTTTCTCATAATTAATCATTTTTTCATTTTTTTTACTCATAAGTTATCATTTTTATTAACATTATTATGATATTTTTTTTAATATGATATTTTTCAATTTCTATTGCTTCCCTAACCCTTGTTTTGTAATAAAGTTGAATTTGTAGTCAGTTTTGTAGTTTCTAAGTATATGTGATGTTTAGAAATATGAGTATTGATGTTAATCTTTATTTTAATCCTATATTATATTAATATTGTGTTTTTTGAGCTTAGTTTGTATTGAGTGTAATGTTTCGTCAATTTACACTTTTTCTTAATTGAACAAGGTATTGCATACACACATTATAACTCACACATGACAAGTGTTTAATAATCATTTTGTTGTAATCCTAAGGTTTTCGTGAATTTAGGTTGAAATGTGCTTAAAAGAGTGTGGGTTGTATGGAACATAGTGTTTGACTTTATCCAATAGAAATTTGTGGGCCCACAAGATGCATAGGATCAAGCATCAAAATCTATTTGGATGTTTTATTCTTTGAAAGGTTATCGTGATCTGATCTTTTCGACTATGTTTATTCGTAAAAGATTAGCTAAAAAAATGGGATTTTAAATGGGAGGAGATTGTGGAACCATGAGCACCAATAATGACATACTTGGAATAATCACAATTGATCTCGAAAGTAAATAGAGTAAACAAATATGCTTATGGTTGGGATATTTGTTCAATGATTTATAAAAACTATCTTTTCAAAATGCAACTCCATGGCTCATGAGCTATCCAAAAAAATTGGATATGGTGTAGTGGGAATATATTCTACAATTGTGTGTAAGAGGACCTCAAAGACCTTGTAAGAAACACCTATGAACTTGTTCTATGCTTGAACAAAAGATGGGGGTGAGGGATCTTGAAGAATGTTGGCTAAGGAGATAATGATGTATTTGGAAATTTTAAGATTCCTTCAAGCACACAGTATTGGGGTGGAATATGCTCCACAAAGGTTTGGTCCATCAAGACCATGGTTCAAAAAAATGGTGTTTTAAATGTTGCGCGTAATATTTATGGTAGAGATAAATAGTTATGTCTTCTAGATATGCTCGTCTACCAAGACATTTTGGGTAAGGTTTTAGGTTGAAATTTAACTATTTTTTCACTTCCCTGTGAGCACCAATAATGGCATACTTAGATTAATATTAAACGAGCTCAAAAGTTGAATAGAGTACGGAAATTTGCTTATGGTAAAGACATTTATAAAATGATTTTTGAAAACTATATTTTCAAAATGAAACTATGTGGTTGAGGAGCTATCTAGAAAGATTGGAGATGGTGTAGCGGGAATCTCTTCTAAAATCATGTGGAGAAGGACCTTTAGGACATTGTAAGACACACCTATGAACTTGTTCCATATGTGAGCAAAATATGGGGGGTGAGGAATCATGAATAATTTTGGCTAAGGAGGTACCAGTCTATTTGGAAATCTCAATTTTCCTTCAAGCACAAAGTATTGGGATGGATTATGGTCCACAAAGGTTTGATTGTCAAAACTTGGCTTCCAAAATATGGTGTTATAATGTTACAAAAGAAAGCTTTAGATGCTCATCTACCAATACTTTTTGGACATGGTTTTAGGTTGAGATTTAACTATTATTCAGTTCACTGGTTTCTTAGAAAGACCCTCTCCTTGAAGACATCTAGATGATTAGTGATAGCTATAAATTTATGTGATGTTCAGTTTAATTATTTGCTTACATTTATATGGAAATTTAGATGTAAAGCTTTCCATAAGAAACCATCCCCTCCCATGTCCCTCTCAAATTCAAAGAGTTGAGGCTTTTAAGAAGAAATTGCATTTCTTATATATATATATATATATATATATATATATATATATATATATATATATATATATACTACTTGTTAAGCACAAATTCAAATGACAACATTTATATATATATATATATATATATATATATATATATACTACTTGTTAAGCACAAATTCAAATGACAACATTTATTTGTAGTGTTTATAGAAAGAAAATTTCTTATAATAGTATCCATCTTTCTTATAATAGTATCCATCTTTATAAGAGTTGGTCTCATTTAAATAAGGTGGAAGAGCAATAATTGGTTTCTAACATATTAGCATGCCATCTCATCAAACTTCACCTAAGGTGCAAGAGTAGTAATTGGTGTTAACATATTTTTGTGCCATCTCATGAAACTTCAACTATAGTGAAATACTTCATTAGCTTCATTGCTTCTTTAACTTCAAGGATGACAACATGAAGTCGTATGACAAAGGGGGCAAGAGTAGTAATTGGTGTTAACATATTTTTGTGCCATCTCATGAAACTTCAACTATAGTGAAATACTTCATTAGCTTCATTGCTTCTTTAGCTTCAAGGATGACAACATGAAGTAGTTATTATTGGTTTGAGGCAAATTGCAATCACTACTTTAGTCAAAGCATTGGTAACCGTTTTTTATCTTTGAAATGCCAGTATACACGAAAATGAAAAAGATGGGCATCAATATGGCACTGGTAACATAGTTTGGACAAATCTATCATAAGATATCAACGCAAACAAATATCAAAGAATGATATTAAGTTTGGAAACATGTGATCATGTAATTATATTCTTCAATTAAAACATTTTTGGTTAAGTGTTATATCAGAAAACATATAAGTAGAGGGGTTGATTCAAAATAAAAAACTGTGAAGTTTTAAGTTTGAAAATGTTAATTTTTAAATATTTTAAATAATAGTTATATAAAATATTTTTAAGTGAGTTAAAAAGTGAATAAACTTAATTTTTTTTTTGTTGAGTTTAAAGTTTTACTTTGATTTACTTATTTTTATGAAATTTTGAAGATTTCGATCTTTTTAAAATGGGCTAAAACCTCAAAGGGAAAAATTTCACACTAAGACTTCAAGTGGTAAATTTTTATGGTCAAAGTTCTTATCAAGTTGGAATTGTAACTTTCAATAAAATTAGTATTTGGAGAAGAATTTCAATGAAAAAATGGTTGAGTTTGTCCAATTTTTAACTTACTATTATTCTTAATTTCTAGTTGTTTGAAATTGTAAGAGGATGGTTTGTTTCACTAATTTGTGTACTAACATATGTTTAAATAGAAGCGTCAAATGTAAATTAATAAATTATAAAGTAAAGGAACCCAAGTCACAAGTGGGATTTGAATCAAAATGTGGAGGATAACAACTTGTCTTCCTAAATCTCTTAAGTTGAAGCCAATTGATAAAATAAATGTGACACTGTATGGTAATGAAGGTTGTAAATTTTCACGTTTATTTTGATAAAACTATGAACTTTTTTATTGATATTTGATTAAATAAAAAAATCAAATCAAATCAAAGATTAAAAAATGATAGTTATATTTAACGAAAGAATTTATCTTCTAATTTTATATGTTGATAATATTTTTAAGAAGAATCAATCTTACAAATACTTAGTGTAATACCCATGTTTCCATCAGCTTGTAATTAATCATTAATTATGATTACCATGCTATGGAATGTGAACAATGTAAATGTATTATTGTTTAGATTGTCAATAACTGACTATGGGGGTGAAGCCTTGAATTACTGGTCATGATATAACTAGAGGAAAGAGTGAGAAAATTGTAGAGAGGGTTCATCATGTCAAAATGACTCAAATTCTCCTTGTTGAAATAATAAGCCTTGTCCTGATTCCAAGGAAAAATTAGTTAATGAAAGAAAGACGGGTGGTTGAACAATCAACTGCCCACATGAATGGAAGCATGGAGAGTCTGGTTGAGACAGAAAAATGTCAGCCCGAAGTACCACAAAGTGCAGTTTTATTGCAGGCCCAGACTGACCCAAGTTCCTTCTAACAGAACGAACATGACAGGTACATAACCTCTCTGGGGGGAAAAGGAGAGGGTGTGAAAAAGAAGATAGGATACCATTCAGAAAGCAGAAGAGTGTGTGAGGCTCTCCGGCTGAGAAGAAGAACTAAAGGATTAATATGTTCTGGTAAAAGGGAGATAACATGAGAAAGGATCTCGGAGAGTTTGCAGAAAACACGACCTGAGTAGAAGGTCGTGAGCTTGATGTTGAGGGAGCATCTGATAAACCTTGCAGAGGCTGTGACAGAAAAAGGATCTTTGAGAAATTGCAAAAATTCCTTACTGATATCATGGATTGGCACAGGGGTGGCTAGAGCGCTAAGAATGAATGCCTCTGAGCCTATGATTGGGTGGAAAGGTGAACACCCACAGTCAGTTGGTTGGTGATCGGTTGTAATAGATAAGTATTACATAGACTCTGTAGACTTGAATTTAAAATGTCGGATTGAATTCTTGTATTTTATCTTGTTGACGCTTGAATCCATTATGACCAAAACAACAACCTCACGAGGATGTAAATCCCCCTGGTCTTTTATAGAGGTGGTACTCCTCTTTAGATTTTCTTTGGAATTATAGGTATTTAAAATGTGGGACTTGGCAGAAGTCCATCCTAGTAATTCAAAGAAATATAAATATTGCAAGAAAATAAAAGGAAAATATTTTGTTTTCTTTTAAAAGAAACTTCTTGAGAAAGGACCAGGAACTAATCACATTCACACATTTAAAGCAAATAAGAAAAATTTCCTCACATTCATCATAGTTTGACTAAATATTTCTGATCACATACAAATAAAAAGAAGATGGTATGCATGCATAAGAGAACTTTAACAGAGTGAACATGGGCAGCTCAAATAAAGATAATGATAGATCAACCTCAAATACTTTGTATTCAAAACTTTGGGTTACAAAGTACAGTCGAGATTGTTCTCAAAGTAGCTCTCTTGAAATTTCAAAAAAATATATAGTTTGTTACATATTCTTTGAAATATAAAATGTGTTTTTCTTAAAGACTGGGATTGGGGATTTTGCGAACCATAAAGAAAATATACACAAGAATTAAGCTTGTAGAAGGAAGATGGTGGGCAGTAAAAGAACAGCAAGACCTAGTAAGAAGAAAAGAGGAGTTATCAGTCTTCGGTTAAACCTTTCTAGTGAAAGAGGTGGAATAACAGAATGAAAGACTTGATAAAGAAAAGAAGGATGTGATCAACATAAACTTGCTATGATGGTTTCTCGTATCTTCACTTTCTTGATGGTGTCCTTCTATTGTCTTCATTAATGGTTACATGAACCGTCTCAACTGTTTCTTTCCCATCGATGGTCAATTTGTTGATAGCTTTCTTAAACCATTATTCAATATAACTTTTCATTGGTGCCACGTTGATTTCATGTCGGATTTTGATGTTGAATAGTTCGCCCTCCAAGTCTCTCAGATCAAGGTAAATGTCATGTAATGCTTCTTCAATGTCCTGATTTTTCATGGATTAGTCCACCAGCCAATTGTCTATGCCATCCTCATCATATTCAAGTATACCATAGAACTTTTCAACTGAAAACCCTTTAAAGATCTCAACTTTCTCGTTAAATTGTTGCTTTGTTAGGAACAACGAGTTGAGGATTAATTTGGGATCTTGGACTTCGTTAGTGCTTCCATCTAGGTCCACCTCCGTGAGCCTTTTGAATAGTTCTTCCCTCCTTGAAATGACTTGGCTGCATGCTTGAACAATGTTATTCAAGTTTTTTATCTTTTCTTTCCAGCACATGTTCAACTGTTTGATCTGACTTGGAGAGGGAAGATCCTCCTCTCTTCTCCTTCATTTTGTCATGTTGAAAACTTTAATACCAAAGGGTACTACAACATCAAGGTAAAAACATTCTTCATTCTTTAGGTCGGCTTGCAAATACTCATGGAAGGCATGCGCCCTCGAGCCAAAAGAAACCATGTTTTTCGAAATTTCCCAAGCCTTTGTGATCAATGCCATTCTTTTCTTAATATTTCTCTCCACATAGCTTCTGGACGATGTAAGTAAGCTTGAGTATCCCTTTAATTTAGCAGCAGGTGTGTTGGTTCCAACAATTGTCAAAGGATTGGAAAGAAGTGGAAGATGCATTAAGGTGTCTTCCAGTTCCTTGATCCTTTCTTTTAACTTCGTGTTTTCCACTTCAATACCACCAATGGAGTCATCCAGTGCATCGTCAGTTTCTCTATGAATTCTAGAAATATAGGAAGATCGCATATCTCTTAGGTCAACCTCTGAACGAGATTTTCATTTCTTATTCTTCACATCACTTTTCTCAAAAATTAATTTCTTGGGTTCCCTGTCAAAGACAGCGCTCTGAAAAGAAAATGACTCTTCTTTGTTGAAGGTCTCATTCTCAATGATTTCCAATGATGGATTATGGTGGGTCATGTTCCCTGACTGATCCAGTAGGGCAACATTTTCTCGATGTCCGCCTCAAGCTCCATATCTTCAAGGGAGAAGTTATTGATGTCACTCTCTATGCACTGGTATTCTTCCTCTTAAACGACGTTTTTCCTTTTTTTTCTTAGAGGAAGCTTGTGCGAGCCCTCAATTTTTCCTGGAGGGGGATTCTTTTCTCCTCCATCGCCTGAACTATTGTTGGTCACTTTTCTAGATGGGTGGGTCGTTGGATCATTTCTCTAAGATGTTGTAGTCTTAGGAGTAGCAGTTGGGCACTGGGCACTCTTCTCATTGGGACCCATTCCTTTATGCTTGTAAAATTGATTAGTACTAAGTATCGTTTCCAAGTCACCAGCATTGTGAGTAGGAGCACCTAAGTTATTATCTTCTTCTTCACTTAGAACAGTATGGATAAATGAATTGGTGAATCCCACTACTAGCATATGTTCCACAAAAATTTTGTTAGGGTCAAACCCTTTTATATTTTCAACATATTTGAGATTCAGATTGTGGAAGTGGTTTGCAAATTCATCGATTTTGTTTATATTTCTTAATATAAAGTCCCCAATTTTCCAAGGCAAGGGTATGAATTTATTTTTTCATTTATCATGAAAAAAGTGCAACCAGAAATTATAATTCCTTGCGACTTTCGTAATAAACATTATATCGAATATATGGCATGGAATAAAGGAGGTATTTTCCTTAGAATCGAAAATCTCGATAACATTGTAATCTTCCATTTGCTCCAACATCCCCTTTTTATCCAGGAATTTACTTGCCTGGTCGGATATTTTGGGGGTACCTTTTCCAAACAACAATCCTTTAAAAACCCAAACAAAATAATTGAAAACTTCATAGAAATGCAAAGAATATTGGTGTCTCCACAATGCTTGGTACCAGAAGATAGCTGGGTCAAATTCACATTTCACCCTCTTACAGATAGACAATTTAGGAAATTGACAGAAATAGTCTATCGCAAACACCAAATAAGAAGCCATAAAGAATTTATTATCCTTTTTGTACTGTGACCATTGGGAAGAGATTTCAATGGAAATCAGTTTTCCCCAATCGAAAATGGCTTTCTCTTTGACAGTAAATTATAAGATATAAAGAAACATATGGGAAATGTTGGTGGTACTTTCTTGGCCTGCCACCCTGGTGAATAACCAAGCAATTTCTCGAAAGGGGTTTTTGAACGAGTCGAATTGCAATCTGGTAATGTCTTCGGGGACAGTCGTGGGATTCTCCAAGAACTCAAGCAAGAGGTTTAGGCCATTGTCTTGCTTTTTCAGAAAATCCCTGCAATCCTCTCCTTTGAAAGTAAGTGTTGGTTCAGGGAGTTTCAACATCTTATGGAACACTTGAGGTGAAAGAGAGATGGGAGAATGGTATTGAAGTTGAATAATCTACTAACTTGGTATATATTTCTCAACGCACCATGAAACCATCTCCTTGCAGTCAAAAACCTCAAGGACACACCCTGCACGAGCAATTATGGACGTCCAGGTCACTTCCTTCTGAGCAGAAGGGGATGAATAGTAAGAATACGCTCTAGACCACTGAAATTTTTGGTCCTCATGCCCAAAAATATTCAAAGTATCACCACAGAACTGTTGTCGAGTTGTTGAGTCCATAAGTAGACGAGAGTGTTCCTTTAATCCAGATAATATTTGCAATGGGTTCTTGAGAGAGATAACAATAATATAATCTTCGTCAAATTATGCTTTAATGAAGTTTTAATGAGAAATCTCCTTGAGCCCTTCGCTTATTAATGATGATCTTTACGCAACCTGCATGATGAGTTAGTAACATTAAATCATTCTTAAATGTGTATTGGGAAAAGCATGAGGATGGAAGGGATGGACGAGAGTGATTAGGATTTGGGAATTTTCGTGAACCCACCAACCCATGAACCCGTGGTTGTGAAAGGTCGAAAATAGGCTAAGTTTTGTAATGTGGTCAGTCAGACTCAATATAAGAAAGATGAGATACTTAGGAGCTTGGTGAGTCTGATGGTCATAATGTAGATCGTGGATATATGGGTGCAAAATGGATATCGCAGAACTTGGAATATGAAAGGTTGAAACCGCGACTGTAGAAACGGTTAAGTATAGAATAATACGGCGATTGGTCAGACTCCTGATATGGGAGTATGGATGAAAATGAAAATTCACGAGTCTGCGAACCCGTCGCTTTGAAAAACTACTAAGTATAGTAACTATAAAAAGGAAAAATAGAGGGGAGAAACAAAAAAGGGGAATTCAGGTAAGTATAGAAGAGGGAAAAGAAAAGGGAAAAAAAGAAGTTGGGAAAATGGAAAGGGGAGGGAAACTTGGAAATGGGAAATGGTCTCAACGGATCTATATAGATACATCCTTGATATATAGGGATGATGGTATATTATTGTATCTTGTTTGGATGTTAGATAATTGTGACTCTGGCGGTCTAGTCGACCAAATATTTTGAGGTAGAGTTTGACCATTGCCCCTTATCAATGGTTTTCTGCTTACTTTTACCTAGAAAAGGAAAATTACCATTAATGGGGTTCTAAATGAACTTGGGACATAAGGCTTTGGCCTCTGTACTGGCTAGAGAATTATTCAAAGAGATTGCTCAAGGATCAATTCCATGAGTAAAGAGTTGGAATAGAATCTACAAGACAGATTTGGTTCGGTCGATCCCTCGAATTTCCTTTCCCTGTTTGAGAACTTGAGTTTTGTGAATGGAAGGTTATTCCTTCAAACCAATCATCCAAGTAACCATGGCCTTAACCAAATTTTGGATAAGAGTTAGGAGTGTAACCTCTGGAGCTTGACAGAGTTCCATAGGACCAGGACCTTGGAACCCTTCGCTACACTCAAAAAGGAGCTAAGTTGTTTGGGACTCCGGGAGCCCAGATCTCTGGGGTGAATGAACATTGCAATGTCCAAATGCGTCGAAGGAGACCTGTCGAACCAGTAACTTAACGGTTAACCGAAAGTTGGCGGTCATTTACCCATTATCGTGGGATTCATCCCCTTGTTAAACCTTGATCCACTTCCCGGTCATGAAGTAATGTGAGACGTAGATCTGATTCTATTCAGGATCTCTCCTAATTGTTGGATCTACATCATGGCCATTTAGCATTGACCTACTCTGGAAGGTTCGACATGTTGGTGAACGAGAAGAGCGTCGGAGCATCAAATTTTGGAGTGATGTGGCATGTTGATGTCACCTAGGGTGATGTGGACCCATAGTAGGTGTGCCACATGTCACTTTGATTCGTGAATTTCATAGACCTTATGTGTCAAACAGACCTTGACATGTGTTACTAGTTTATTGGGCCATGTGTCACCCTTGTCTTCCAAATGTATTATGTTGGATCTATGTCGTGGTCAGTTCTACATTTACCTACTCCAAGGGAAAAGAGTGTTAAACAGGTGGAACCCCCGAACGTCGAAGTCGCGAAGATATGAGGAACATCAATCCGAAGAAGATTTTGGATCTCTCTTGACCATTTGATCTAGACCATGGTCAGTCCAATGTTGACCACTCTGGGAGTAGAGAGGAAATTACACAACCAAACCCCGAACGTCGAAGTCGCGAAGCAATGGAGGTCGTAGATCTGGGGATCTACGTGGACCTGTCTCGACCGTGGAATAAAAGTGTATTGGGAGGTTTCTGGTGGGAGTTCAGACTTCGGAGCTCTGAGTAATTTCGCAGGTAGGAGAGGCTGGAAGCTCCCGAAGGTCGTCAGTCCGGAGTGATGTGGCATGCTGATGTCACTTAGGGTGACGTGTACCCATGTTTGGCATGTCGCGTGTCAACTCGATTCATGAGTTTTACAGACCTTATATGCCAATTGGAATGTGACACATGTCTCCCATTGATAGGGCCATGTGTCATCTTTGTTCTTTGCCACGTGTCACCCCCTGGTGCGTAGTTGCTTCACCTAATGGCTAATGGGACCCCGGGAGTTTGGAGTTCAGAAATCCAGGAGGCTTAGGGTGTTAGAATGTATGCTCCAATAGGGTCGAATGTCGAAGCCACGTGGCATGATTCCAGGGTTTCGGGACTCTGGAGGATATGCGAGTAGAGAAAAGGGTGTTCATTGTTGGAGTGTCGAACACCGAAATCTCCTAAGCCTATGCATCGAATGAGGGTGAATCTTCGTCGTTTGAACTAATGGTGGATTGAACTCCACCATATATGCAGGAATTCTAGGGAACTCCGGGACTTTGAGACTCCGATAATGTTTCAGACATGGACAAGAAGGACAAATGGTCGAAGGCCCGGTGATCGTGAAAGCACGAGGAACATTCCATGTAACCATCCCTCCAGTGTCCATGTCATCGATAAAGGATAACAGCCTTGGTTGAGCCTGTTCTAAGTGGGATGGTACGAATAAGGTAATCCCACGTGGGTTCCACATGGCCCTTGACCAATGATGCCTGAATAACTTCGGAAGGGAATAACTTCCAATCCAGAGCTCAAATTTGAGCATGGTAACACTCATTGGAAAGATCTTTACAAGAAGAAGACGATGAAGATCTCGTGAAGAGGATTCGAGATGATTGAGAAAAGTGAAATTATTATGCCCCATCCCTTAAAAAGGTACTTAGGGTCGGGTGTGTTACAAAGTGGTATCAGAGCGGGAAACAACACTTGACCTACTTGGGCTCACGAAAGAGTCAAGTGATTATATATATCTTTCTTAGAAAACTTTAAGGGAGAGGACACCCTGCCCTACCTTATCTAGCAAAGCATGATTCAAAAATAGGCCTGGATGGGGCAGTGTTGGCACAGGGGAAGACCCAGGGTTCAACGCTACAACAGCGCACCAAAAAAACCCTAACTACCAGCCCTTTCAGCAACACCTGCAAAGCAGATGAAGTCTCACCCGAGGTAGAGGCAGGGGTGGTTGTAAGACTCGGGTGTCTGCAACCTTAGATGGGACACAGATATGTGATTATGATACTTAATAGAACACTCAACACCATTAGTTCCTCAATATGCAATCAATATCCACTTCACTGATAAAACAGATCTTCGCAGCATTCGCATTGATCTAATGTATTTAAGCACTTAGCATAGGTAAATGGATCAGATCTAGCAGATCAAGCACTAAGCATATTCATACAGATCAGATCTAATATTCTCACATATCATTAGCACTAAGCATAAGCATTTTTATCTAATCATCTCAAACCACTTAGCAAATAACATATAAACGCATCAGAACATCACACAAAGTAGAGTAACACAATATTTACGTGGTTCACCCACCACCCTGGGGCTATGTCCACCAAATATTCTTCTTTATTAGATTCTTCAATAGGTTACATGCACAGAGCCTCAAACCCCTTCTCTGCATAGGACAGAAGATCTGTGCATCTTGCTAGATCCTTCTTCCTTGTGTTACAGCAAAAATCCTTCCATCGTCTGTTACAACCACTTGCACTTAGCATACATCTACACATAACATCACATATATGCTTAACTTGTCCTTCTCTTACACAGCCTAGACATATATTTATACATTACAAAATAGGCCTAATAATGGGTAAACCCATGGGCCAACATCCCAATACCCATTACATAATCCCAAAAACCCAAAAAGGGGTCGAGATCCCTTGATCTCCGCTTCGTCTTGCACTCCTCCTTCGACAGGCTGTCGAAGTCCAAAATGGGTCAACATGACCAAGAATCTCCCAAAAATTGGTCAAGGTCCAACAGGCGGAGAATAGTCATAAGACTATTTTACCAAGGCCAAGATGAGCCTTTTGAGACTATTACAATCGTATGGAAACTTATCTGCATAAGTTCCTCGAGGATAAAAATGTAGATTAAAATTCAATTGGGATTTTACCCAACGAGATTGAATCATGCTAGATTGTGGTAGAAGAACCCTATCATTTCTTTTGGAGAAATAATCACCAGCCCTACAAAAGTGGGATTATGTCGAGGGGCATTAATCATAAAACTTGGATGCAAATGGAATAAACTTGTTTTGAGTACTTGAGTCCAGAAGGAAAATGGACTAAATAGGTGGCAGTAATTGCCTAAAAAGTTCTTATGAAGCCTCTATTAATTAAAAGTGTTGATCAAATGAAGGATTTGGAACTTGGAGAACAATCCTCCATGTCTAGAGGCCTCATTGGAGTAGGTGAAATCAACCTACTCGACCTGTTATAACTGAAAAACTTCCTACTCGGGTAATCCCTCTTTGTAAAAATAAAAGAAGTCATGAGGAATGAGAATGAACCTCATGAAAGAAGTGAAATGACATGAGCAAGTTCAAAAGCTCATGGCTGTGCTAAAGCAGTGTAAATCCCTATTAACTAAGGGTAGGTCTATGAATTAAAATCCAAGAGGTCAGTAAGTGGAACCCCTCTGCACTGCAGACATGGGTATAATGCTTAGTGCACGAAGATATGTTGAAATACATATCCCAAAAGATAGAGCATGCATATGACATGCATATATACTTATTATAGTCTGTCATTGAATGTAAACTATGGTGATGTCATAGATCATATGGTTAGTGATGATCTAACTATGGCAGCATAAGTAAAAGGTTGATGATGTTGATTACATAGTTTCGTATGAGGATAAGGTAGAAGGATTAATGAAATGTTGATCTTGCATGTGGTAAAGGGAGTGTTGGGACACTTCTAGATGACCAATGGGTCAAGTTGACGTCTAGAGGTGGATGGTATCCACATAAGGTATGGTTTGGTATACTTAAAATCATAGAGAGGGGGAATCTAGAAAAGGATTCCCTTGATCGAAAGGTCTACTGATCAAGACCAATCAGAAGCTTGATAAGATGTCTTGTTGCCTTGGGAATTATTGAAATTTCCCAGATGGTGTTTCTGGGTTGTTGAATAAACTTATACTAGTTGAGGCAAAAATGCATTCTCACTGGTAACTTGTTGTCATGTAGAAATGGGAACATAGTTATGACTATGTCTCTTAAACTTCCATGTGGATATCATGTGAATGACTACAAGCTCTCAGCCGAGAGAGCAGTTCAGTGATGAGCATCTCTATGAGACTTATCATAAGAATTATTGGAATATCCTTGGAAGAAGGATCTGGAAGTCTGATATGTCCATGTGTATGAATGACATGGAAAAGATGCAAGCAATGAACTTCCATTATGAATGTTTAGTTGGTTTGTATATGCTTGAGTGCATGGATTTAATGCATTGTGAGGTTTCTTGATATGAAGACTGATATTAAGACCAAGTATATATTAATGATATTAAATGTGCCAGTGATGCACATATACGATGTATGAGAATATGTCTACTAAAGGAACGATGTGACTGCCTCGATCAGTGAAATTAAGGCAGGAATTGCACTTTCTGAAATTAAATGAATATCATGGATGCATAACAAATATGCATGTTTACATTCCTTATGGAATATTTTGTAAATAGTTGAAGGTAACTCAAGGTTGAGGCCATCAAAGATAGTGATGGATATGCAATAAGGAAGTTGCATGCCGAAGGAGTTTCATGTGGAGGAACTATGTGAAGACTCTGTCAGGAGAACAAAGTCACAAGCTTAATGACTGATGAGAATTGGGTAGTGGGATATATATATATATAAAGAATCTTGGATTATAGTCTAAAACAAAGTGTATGAGTGGAAAACTAACAAATGAATATTGAATATTCTAATAACTATATGGTAACGTGCAAAGTGCACAAGTTCATAATTCATTGTGAACAAAAGATTTGTTGTGGTAGCATGTTGATTTACCAAGAAGGTTGAGGTGAACCTAACTAAGACTACTCAAGGAAAAGAGCATGGATATCACAATAGTAAGTAGATTGCATAAGCAAAGAAGGAGAAAAGGATGAACACTTTTCTCACCCTAAAAAAAACCTCAAGAAGAGGATGAATGTGAGAAGGTCGGTGTTGAAAGATTGTTGAGGGGACTTTGGGAGTCCCATGAAGCACTATTGGTGAGGTAAAAATCAGAGAAAAAAAAAAGTTCTAGCAGCTAGAACAGGTATAAAAATGTTCATGCCTGTATGGCATAAGGTATGAAGGGATTTGGTAAGAACCCCTTCTAAAAATATTTCATTATATTAGTGATATGCGAATAATTTTGAGTGGTTATTGTCTGACATTGCTACCCAAGCATGGTAAGATTCAAGAAAGAAGAATCTGAATAATAGAGAGAGGAAGTCCATGCCAGTCAAGGATGAGTTATAATCCTTGCAAGAAAATGCATGAGTAATGAGTACCATGGGTACAATGACCAATCTAGGGAGATTGGGAATAAAGGTGGTCATAGTTAGCACATTGCATGGATTGCATTGAGGAAATGCATGTTTGCATAAGAGGGTAGACAATGGATTTCCCATTAGGGAAGGAGGACCTTCCAATACTCTACTTGAATTGTAGAGATGTTAAAGAAAAGAGAATTTTGGGTGGCCATGAGTGTTGTCACCCTGGTTACTAATGAAGGAAGAATGCTTGGGTGCATTCAAGAGAAACTTTTAGTTTCATATGTGTTGATTTGGGATCGTGATCAGCCTGTAGCAGAAAGCATAGTCATGTTGTAAGAGTGAATGAGAATAACTAAACATGTGGTTAAGAGGTTGGTTTAGTTCCAACACATCATGGCAAGGTGCTTGTTATAAGTATGGAAAACTTGAACCCAATGTAAGAGTACATTGGGTATGGATGTGGCCATGAATATTGGCACATTGATTAAAGTCAACCGATATTTGAGTTACATTTGGAAAATTTGATATGTTGAAAGGATGCATACGTAAATAAGGATATTTCATTTTGTTTTGTACCCTCGAATAGATGAAAATGACTTGGATTGTTAGTATGCATAGTTTTGAAAATATAATGTGTATGAAAACTAACAATTTGTTTAGCTAAGGAATGTTTAAATTGCGAGAAGAAATGGGTCTTGGATATGGTAGTGTTGTAAGCCCATAAGAAAGACCAATTTTCTACTGACCTAAACTACTATGGCAAGGAAATTCCCATACTTGTGAATCTAGTTCCTGTGTTGAACAGATCTGAAAATAAATGTTGAATTTGGAAATCTGTGAGTGACAGATTTGCAAGAAAATTCTGAATTTGAAATTGATGATAATATCTCATAGTTTATGTATACATGTGATACATCTGAGACAAAAAATATATGTCTAGGAAGGATAGGTGAAGGTTGTCAAGCTGGAAAGCATGAAAAAGGCTATTGTTGAGACATGAGAACCATGTGGTAAGCCATGATCACCCTAGAATATGTTATGTTGTGGAAACACAAGCCGGAAGGACGCCTCAACAGAGAAAGTCTGAGGGACACCTCGACTATAAGGCCAAATGAAGTCTCTAGAACTCTTCTTGTGCGAGAAAGCCTTGGCAAGGAAAGATGGATCACCCGAGAGACTGTATAACAAAGAAGGGGATTCCTGAGCCTAGGCCTGGAAGGTGAGTGACCACAAGGAAGAGGAGACTTTGATAATTCTCATAAACTATTGATTGGGATCATGCACACAATGGGTATGTCAAGGAAAAATAGTGAGCCAAGATAACAAGACAGCCATGTGGATGCAAATCCATGAACTGCACAGATAAGTGTTGTGCTAGATTATGAAATTTTCCTCTTGAATTTTGCACAATAGTAATATGTTTTCACATGAAATTGTGATTAATGTGCTTGTTGTCGAAATTATTGAAGGTAAGTGACGAAGTCCAAGGGTATGGAAAGGACCTGACCAAGAAAGAGGATCAATATTTCTGAAGCAGATGAATGGCAAAGGCATGACAGGTGTTATTGAGAAGAACATCAAGGACAGTGTTCCTTTTTAAGGGCAAGGGGATTGTAATACCCTTGTTTCCCCCATCTTGTAATTAATCATTAATTATGATTACCATGTTATGGCATGTGAACAACGTAAATGTATTATTGTTTAGATTTCCAATAACTAACTGTGGGGGTGAAACCTTGAAGTATTGGCCATGATATCACTAGAGGAAAGAGTGAGGAAACTGTAGAGAGGATTCATTATGTCAAAATGACTCAAATTATCCTTGTTGAAATAATAATCCTCATCTTGATCCTAAGGAAAAATTAGTTAATGAAAGAAGGACTGGTGGTTGAACAATCAACTACCCCCATGAATGGACGCATGGAGATTCTAGTTGAGGAGACATAAAACTATCAGCCCGAAGTACCACAAAGTGAAGTTTTCCTACATGCCCAAACTGACCTGAGTCCCTTCTGATAGAAGGAACAATATAGGTCCAGAACCTTCCTGGGGGGGAAAGGATAGGGTGTGCAAAAGAAGATAGGATAGCATTCAGAAAGAGGAAGATCACGTGAGGCTCTCACGTTGAAAAGAAGAACTAAAGGATTAAGTTGTTCTAGTAAAAGCGAGAGAACGCGAGAAAGGATCTCAGGCAGTTTGTAGAAAACACGACCTGAGCATAAGGTCATAAGCTTGATGCTAAGGGAGAATCTGATAAACCTCACAGAGGTTGTGACAGAGAAAGGATCTCTGAGAAATTTCAAATTTCCCTAGTGATATAATGGCTTGGCACGGGGGTGGCCACAGCGCTAAGAATGAATGCCTCCGAGCCTATGGTTGGGTGGAAAGGTGAACACCCATAGTCAGTTGGTTGGTGATCAACTGTAATAGATAAGTATTCCATAGACTCTGTAGAATTGAATTTAAAATGTTTGATTGAATGCTTGTATTTTCTCTATACAGATACATCCTTGATATATAGGGATGATGGTATATTATTTTCTCTTGTTTGGATGTTAGATAATTGTGACTCTGGCGGTCTAGCCGACCGAATATTTTGAGGCAGAGTTTGACCATTTCCCCCTGTCAATGGTTTTCTTCTTACTTCTACCTAGAAAAGGAGAACTATGAGTATTGGGGTTCTAAATGATTTTAGGACATAAGGCTTTGGCATTTTTACTAGTTAGATAATTACTCAAAGGGATCGCTCAAGGATCAATCCCACGAGTAAAGAGTTGGAATAGACTCTACAAGACCGTTTGGGTCTGGTCGATCCCTCGAATTTCCTTTCTCTATTTGAGAACTTGAGTTATGTGAATGGAAGGTGCTTCCTTCAAACCAGTCATCCAAGTAACCACGGGTTCATGACCACGTCCTTAACCAAATTTTGGCTAAGAGTTAAGAGTGTAGACTTTAAAGCTTGACATAGTTCCATAGGACTAGGACCTTGAAACCCTTCGCTACACTCAAAAAGGAGCTAAGTTGTTCGAGACTCAAGGAGTCTGGAGCTCCAGGGTGAATGAACATTGCAGCATCCAAATGCGTCGAAGGCGACCTATCGGACTAGTAACTTGACAGTTCACCGAAAATTAGCGGTCATTTACCCATTATCGTGTGATTCATCCCCTTGTTAAACCCCGATCCACTTCTCACTCATGAAGTAATGTGAGACGTAGATATGAGGCTATTCAGGATCTCCCCTGACTGTTGGATCTACGTTGTGGTCATTCGATGTTGACCTACTCTAAGAGGTTTGACATCTTGGTGAGCCAGAATATTATCGGAGCACCGAAGGCTAGAGTGATGTGGCATGCTGATGTCACCTAGGGTGATGTGGACCCATAGTAGGTGTGCCACGTGTCACTCTGATTCATGACTTTCACAGACCTTATGTGTCAAATAGAACTTGACACATGTCACCAATTGATTGGGCCATGTGTCACCCTTGTCTTCTACCAAATGTCTTCTGTTGGATCTACGTCATGGTCAGTTCGACATTGACCTACTCTGAGGGAAAAAGAGTGTTAAACAGGTGGAACCCTCGAATGCTAAAGTCGTGAAGCGACAAGGATTGTCGATCTGAAGAAGCTTTGGGGTCTCTCTTGACCATTTGATCTAGACCATGGTCAGTATGACATTGACCACTCTGGGAGTAAAAATGAAATTACACAACCAAACCCCTGAACGCTAAAGTCGCGAAGCAATGGAGGCCATAGATATGGGGATCTATGTGGAACTGTCTCGACCATGGAATAAAAGTGTATTGGTAGGTTGTTGATGGGAGTTTGGACTTCGAAGATCCAGGTAATTTCCCAAGTATGAGAGGTTGGAGGCTCTCGGAGGCCATTAGTCTGGAGTGACGTGGCACGGTGACATCACCTAGGGTGACGTGGACCCATGTTCGGCATGCCATGTGTCATCCTGATTCATGATTTTTACAGACCTTACATGCCAATTGGAACGTGACATGTGTCTCACATTAATAGGGCCACGTCTCATCTCTATTCTTTGTCGCATGTCACCCCCTGGTGCATAGTTGCTTGACCTAATGGCTAATGGGACCCCGGGAGTTCGGGAGTTCGGAACTCTGGGAGGCCTAGGGTGTTAGAACGTATGCTCCAATAGGGTCGAAGGTCAGAGCCACATGGTCGGATTCTAGGGTTTTGAGACTCCGGAGGATATGCGAGTACAAAAAAGGGCATTCAGTGTCAGAGCATCAAACGTCGAAATCCCCTAAGCCTATGCGTCGAACGAGGGTGAATCTTCGTTGTTGGAACAAACGGTGGATTGATATCCACCATAGATGTAGGAGTTCTAGGGAAATCCATGATCCAGATGGATATCGGTGGCCACCCACCTTTTCCAACTGGATCAAAACAGTTTTTTGACAATTTTGGCAATTTACTACTTTTAGCAGTTTTAACTTTTGGGGCCATTTTGAGGGCCTAAATGAAGGTTTTTCAGGGTCGAGCTCCTCAATGATATTTGAAGGCATGATTGAGCCCCCAAAATTAATCTCCTCGATGATACCTTTCCAATGGGATATCACATGCCTAAAACGGAGATCGTATGCAAAAGTTACAACCTCGAGAAGTTGATGTACTAACTTACCCAAACGGGGCCCACATGACTTTTGGCGCTTCATCTCCTAGGGTTAGGTTTTTGGATGTATAGGGTTTTGGGCATTCTTTTTTATTTTAAAAATGCCTTCAAAGCCTCATTGTAATCTTCTTCTGGCGAATGCACACAACAGTCACATCTCTTCTCAGAGATAAGCTGCCACCATTCGAGCAAGCTTGTTTCCACTGCATTTTACAGTTTCAACTTATTTCGTTATTGAATAGAAAACCATTTTTACTGTATCTCTATTGTTTTGTGTTAAGAACCTATTAATAATATGTATTCATTTCGTTCTACTCATAAAATCTGGATTAGTGGTATCAGAGCGGTCTTCTCCTTATTGTCTTAATGCATGTCCCCAACGAGGTCAGAGTAAAAAGAGTTGGGTCTCGAGCTTGTTTCTCTTGAGGACAAAAGCTCTTGCACACCCAAGCGACCTCTCATGGCAGGAGAAAAGAAAGATGACGGGATAGAATATCCTTTCAAACTGTTGATTGAGGAAGCCCTCACTCAACAGAGGAACGAGATGATGCATAGTTCCGCGCAAATCCTTCGGCGGCTACCAACAAGCGACGCCTCTTCTTCGAACGGAGGTGCTTCCCCCTTCAAGGTACAAATAAACTTCGATATTCCTATATTTGAAGGTCAGCTAGACGCAGATGTTGTAGACAAGTGGTTGAATCTACTAGAAGGGTATTTTTATGTCCATAACTTTTCGAATAGAGAAAAGATTATTTTTGCGCTCCTCAAAGTCGTTCCCCATGTCAAAGATTGGTGGGAAACTTTATGTGAGAAAAAGGAAATAGAGGAAACCTAATTATTTTCAGTCACTGGCACCTGGGAATCCTTTAAAGATGCTATTAAGGAACAATACTACCCTTTCGGAAGTTATGACGACCTGTATACCAAATGGACCACACTGCAGCAAGAAAGAGACCAACCAATGCCAGATTTCGCAAATATCTTCCATACCTTGCGCACCAAGATGGGTATAAAATATTCGGAGTGACATCTGGTGCTCAAGTATCATAGTGCTCTACATAGATACATCCATATCGAAATGGAATTTCTGGACATCTCATCCTTGGGCACGGCCTATCGATATGTCGTCAAAATCGAGCAGAAGCTCAAACAAAAGACGTGGCAATTTGGGCCTGGGAACCCCTCACAACAAAAGCCAGGAAAGGGAGGCCCCAACCCACAGAACAAATGACAGAGAAAATATGGATAGTATCAGGACAACCAATCCAAGCCACAATAAAAGAAGGACACCGGAAAGAGGAAGAAATATACCAGGAAGTGGTGTGATTTCCATAAGAGCCCTTGGCATAACACTGCTAACTGTCACTCAAAGCAGTCGTTAGTGGCCGAAGTGAAAGCCTCTGAATCATAGGTGGATTCTGA
Organism: Picea engelmannii; assembly: GCA_009831015.1. NCBI lineage: Eukaryota > Viridiplantae > Streptophyta > Pinopsida > Pinales > Pinaceae > Picea > Picea engelmannii. The sequence goes on from ML777875.1 coordinate 370,254, forward strand.
CTCTGAGCCAGAACTAGAAATGGGAAGATGGATCATTGACACGGAACCCAGTGCCACCGTTGCTACCACCAAGATCCATCCTAGTGAACCAGACGAGCCAGAAGAAGGAGAGTGCCTCTTCCATTCACAGACGTGGGTAAAAGTCACCATGCTACACTTCATCATTGATATATGTAGCCAGAAGAACCTCATCTCAGCAGATCTTGTCAAGTGGCTCTCCCTACCAACAACGCCACACCCACAACCCTACACCATTGGATGGCTCCGCCAAGGAATCGATCTCCGCGTCAGCCAACAGTGTCGACTATCGTACGGCATCAAGTCCTTCAAAGACAAGGTATTATGTGATGTTTCTCCTCTCGAAGTTTGTGATGTTATTTTGGGCCAACCTTATTTATGGAAACGTCAAGTTGTATATGAGTCTAGGCCTCATAGTGTTATTATTACTTTGAACAGGAAATTTTACAGCATAATCGAGGCAGTCCCACCTAGTGCTATTTCCTTGATCTCTGCTAAGCAATGTAGGAAGGTCATCTCTCAAACAGGGAAGTTTGTCTTCTTCATGATTCGCTCTCAGAATAAGCGAAATATCACAGCCACATCTAGGGTCTCTGTGACCGACCTCTCCACACAGCAGAAGCAAGTAGATAAGGTCATGGAAGAATACTCAGATATCTTCTCCTCACCTACAGGGGTACCTCTGCACTGCCAGGTCAAGCACCCCATCGATCTGACCCTGGCACAATGCTTCCCAATGGGTCAGTCTATCACCGCTCTTTGTTAGAGAATGAGGAGATCAAGCAACAAATCTAATAACTGCTCCACAAGGGGCACATCCATCTTAGATCATCACCTTGCGGGAGCCCAATCGTGTTGGTACAGAAGAAAGATGGAGCCTGGCGACTATGTATTGATTATCGGGCTCTGAATAAAATCACAGTTAGAAACTGGTACCCAATTCCCTGAATCGACGACCTCCTTGATCAACTCACGGGGGCCAAATACTTCAGTAAGATTGATCTGAAGTCTGGCTACCACCAGGTCCTGATAGAACAGACAGATGTATGGAAGACCACCTTCAAGTCAAAGGAAGGCCTTTTTGAATGGTTGGTCATGCCTTTTGGTTTAACAAATGCTCCAGCCACTTTCATGAGGATGATGGACGATATCCTGTGACCATTCACCAATAATTTTGTAGTGGTGTATCTGGATGACATTCTAATTTACAACAAGACTTGGGTCGAACACTTGCAGCATATTCAACAAGTTTTGCACACCCTGCGGCAGCACAAGCTATACGCCAACCTGGAAAAATGCTCCTTCGGCATGGACAGGGTCTATTACCTAGGCTACATCATTGATCAGCATGGCGTACATGTGCATCCAACCAAGATCCAAGTCATCCATGACTGTCTAGGCCCAACAACACTCATTGAGCTTCAGAGCTTCTTGGGCCTTGCCAATTTCTACCGCAGGTTCGTGTTGGGATTCTCCCATATTGCATGGGCCCTCAGCCAAATAAACAGGGGTGGTGGTAAGGAAAAATTTGTGTGGGGCCGGTCCTAACAAAAAGCGTTCGATGATTTGAAGCAGCACTTGTGCTCAGCCCCAGTATTTTCACTACCATACCTGCAGCATCCCTTTGAAATAGAGACAGATGCTTCAGACTATGCTGTGGGCGTCATTGTCACTCAGCACGGCCACCCCGTGGCCTACCATAGTGAGACACTGTCAGATACTGTTTGTAAGTACCCTACTTACGACAAAGAAATGTACTCCATTGGACAAGCCTGCCACCAATGGAGACATTACATTCTTGGGAAGGAGACAGTCATCCACATTGATCATAAGCCATTGCAGTTCATGCAAACACAGGTAAAATTGCCGAATGATCGCCATCAAAAGTGGTCCACATACTTGCAGCAATTCCACCTCAACATAAAGTATAAAACAGGAAGCACCAATCGCGTCGTTGACTGCCTCAGCAAACCACCAGTCGCGACACTCACCACGATGCTAGACTCTTGCGGCCATGAGACATCTGGATGGCCCCAACTCTATGAGACAGACCCTGACTTCGCCACCACCTACCAAATGTTGGGTGCAAACGCAGTTGTCTATAATTTCCATCTTCAGGATGGGTTGTTGTTTCGTCTGGGCCATATCTATGTTCCATCAAGTGAGCGAGTGAAACTGATCTAGGAAGCCCACTACAGTCAGGTGGCAGGACACTTCAGTGTTGAAAAGATAGTGGTGATGCTACAGAAACATTTATACTAGCCAAAACTTTGACAGGAGGTCAGCAAGTATATCAGGTCTCACACTGCCTGCGTTATTGCCAAACCGACCACTAAGAAACAAGGTTTGTACACCCCTCTTCCTACTCCTGACAGACCATGGGAATCCATCTCAATGGACTACATGTCGGGCCTCCTATCCACCAAGCGGGGAAATGACTGTGTTTTTGTGGTTGTTGATCGCTTTTCTAGGATGGCGATTCTGGTTGCCTGCAAGAAAAACATCACAACAGAGGCCACTGCCAAGCTCTTCTTTGAACGCGTCTGGGTACATTTTGGAATCCCAGAAACCATTGTCTCGGATCGGGATAGTCGATTTCTCAGCACATTCTGGTCGAGCCTCTAGTCACTACTGGACACCAATCTCACCAAATCCAGGGCCTTCCACCCCTAGACAGATGGCTAAACCAAGGTTGTAAATCGAATGATTGTGCATATCCTTCGCATGTATAATTCAAAGCACCCTCACACATGGGATGAGAGCCTTCCCTATGTCTAGCATAGCTACAACCGAGCCCTGCATAGCTCAACCAGCCACAGCCCCTTTCAGGTGGGGTTGGGATTCCAACCATTGGGTCCCATAGATGTTGCACTTCCCCTTGCGGTCACCTCGATTGACTCATCTTGAAAGATACCAGATATATAAAATATGCAGAACAGAAATAAAATGCTAGAAATGGTAGAATAACAGTAAAATATCCAGCATAATCTTCACAATACACAGAAATGATATACGAAATAGCAATAGAAAAGCACTTTGATTCAGAAAGAAATGTTCACAGGCCTGTTCGAGGGGGCAACCTCCAGTCGAGCAGAGCTCTGTTACAATAATCTCCAAGCTAGGGTTCACATACCCTCGCCCCTTATCTATACTAAATATGTCTATTAAGAGAAGCATCTAGAGGAAGATCCTTCTAGAAGCGGAAGCTTCTATTAGGTCTTCTTACATCCGCCTTATTCTATTTTATTGAAAGGCCTTATTAATATTGACCTTTATTACATCTGAATACATTGATCTACCTATGTGCGGGTTAGGACCTTAACACATCTCCTGCTCCAATTGAAGCTGACAAAGCCACCTGTTTCATTGAGCGGATCCAGCACATCCTCCAACAGGTTCAAGATATCCTACAGAATTCCAATGACAAGTACAAACAGTGCCATGATCAACATCAGGTGCCACATAAGTTTCAGGTGGGCGACAAAGTTTGGTTGCACTTGCAGAAAGAACGCCTTACAGGACCCTATCGGAAGCTTCGCCCACTCTGTTATGGGTCGTACACTATCACCAAGGCCGTGGGGGATAATGATTTTGAGCTCAACATTCCTCCCTTCCTTGGCCTACACCCCGTGTTCAACGTGGATCTCCTTTGCCCTTATTTCCCACCATTATTGGACACCTCAGAAGTAGCAGAACAGCTGACACCAACAGAGCTCAACCTTGACTGCATACAACAGGCATCCAATGATCATATTGTGGACTCATAGATCAAGGGCACTCGACAACAAAGGATCCAGCTTTATCAAGTCATCAAAGCAGGGCAGCTCCTGCACCAAGGCAAGTGGCTCACCTGGGGCCAAATTCAGCAGAAATTTTCTCATTTGATGGGGGACCTCAATGCAATGGAGACCATTGCTTCCTAAGGAGGGAGGATTGATCTAGAGGGATATCGGTGGCCACCCACCTTTTCCAACTGGCTCAAAACAGTTTTCTGACAATTTTGGCAATTTACTATTTTTAGCAGTTTTAATTTTGGGGGCCATTTTGAGGGCCTAAATGAAGGTTTTTCGGGATCGAGCTCCTCAATGATAGTTTAAGGCATGATTGAGCCCCCAAAATGAATATCCTCGATGATACCTTTCCAACGAGCTATCACACGCCTAAAACGTAGATCATATGCAAAAGTTACGACCCCGGGAAGTTGATGTACTAACTTACCCAAACGAGGCCCACATGACTTTTGGCGCTTCATCTCCTAGGGTTATGTTTTTGGATGTCTAGGGTTTTAGGCATTCTTGTTTATTGTAAAAAGTCCTTCAGAGCCTCATTGTAATCTTCTTCTGGCGAACGCGCACAACCATCACATCTCTTCTCATAGATAAGCCGCCACCATTCCAGCAAGTTTGTTTCTGTTGCATTTTACAGTTTCAGTGTAATTTGTTATTGAATAGAAAACCAATTTTATCGTCTCTCTGTTATTTTGTGTTAAGCACATGTTAATAATCTGTATTCATTTCGTTCTACTCATAAAATCTGGATCACTCCAGGACTTCGGGACTCCATGAATGTTTCAGACATGGGTAGGAAGGACGAAAGGTCGAAGGTCCTGTGATCGTGAAGGCGCGGGGAACATTCCCTATAATCACCCCTCCAGTGACCATGTCATCTCTAACGGATAACAACCTTGGTTGAGTCTGTGTTAGGTGGGATGGTACGAATGAGGTAAACCCACGTGGGTGCCACATGGCCCTTGACCAATGATGCCTAAAGAAATTCGGAAGGGCATAACTTCCAATCCAGAGCTCGGATTTGAGCATGGTAACAGTCATTGGAAATCTCTTGATGAGCAGAAGATGACGGAGATCTCGAGAAGAGGATTCGAGATGATTGGGAAAAGTGAAATTCTTATGCCCCATCCCTTAAAAAGGTACTTAGGGGTCGGGTGTGTTACACTTAGACATTGATTTCAACTAGCATTTAGGAATCACAGTATGGAACAAATAATTATTGGTGGTTGGAAAGCTTATTATCGTCTTGAAAACAATTGTAAGAATACTAGCTTTTAAAACAAGGACAAAAAATAAATTATTTTTGACACTTTAGTTACCCAGATTATTTATATGGTTGTGAAGTATGGGTGTAGATATGGTTGTGAAGTATAGGCTTGAAGCATCTCTTGTAAGACTCAAAATAAAATTGAGCAAATCAAAACATGGTTTATTATATATAATTTTAAAATCAAATGTAAGTCTCCTTACTCCATTTTATTAATTGAAGTGGGATGTAATTTTGTGGAGTTTAAAGTCATAATTAGATATTTATGATATAAGCATAAATTATTCCTTGTATGAATATTAGCCACTACATGGTCAAAAGAGTTTGGGCTAGAGGCTATGAGACTTATCTTAATTATTAGAATATTATAAAAGACAATCAAATTAATAATATCGATAATATCAAAGCTCGCATCTTTATAAAGTTTAAAGCTAATATCTAGAATAACAATGAAATCATTAATAAAAGGAAGTTGAATAGTAGATCAGAATTATTTTTCCAACATTATGAATTTAAAAAACAAAATAAATATTGTTAATATTAGGATCAAAGGTCATGACCTTCATAGTGACACTAGTCACTGAACTAACCCAAAAACACAGTGGGGTGAGCACATTTGTAATATATCTAATACAAAAGATGTTGAATATGAACACTGCTTCCTTTTAACACACCCTACCTTTAATAATCTAAGACATAATTTCACCCACTTTCATAACGTAATTATTTTATGGGACCTCCTAACTTATGAAAACCATGATAACCTAGGCACTTTCTTTTTCACTATATTCTAATTTCTAAATAATATTCTAAAAAATATTTGGTCTTTCCTTTTATTTACTTGACAGGCCTTGTTAGTCCTAAGGGATGGTAATCATCATCATCATAAAAATATTGTATTTGCATTTAAAAAAATAATAATTAGACAAAGATGTCAACATCGCTTGATATGTGAGGATATTAATAGCATGCATATGATAGATGTTGAAAGGCGATGCCAACTTATAATCTATATGAAATGTCATTGTTATGCCATTTCACTCTCTATTAACATCTTACTAATAATTATGATTAACAATGTTTATCCTCACTATATTTTACTCTAATTGCTTTGTTTTGTTAATAACAATATAAATGAAGCACAAAAGGAAAAGAGTTTTAATAGAAATTCAAAGAGGTTTGATTATATAACAAAGTTTAGTTTTGATAATGTGACATGTTACTTATGAGCCACACTTGCTCTCATTGCATTAATTTGAGTGGTGTCTCGTATTATCATAACGGTTGATTGGTTGTAGTGTGAATATGTTTGTTGTTCAGTCTTCCTCCTCCCTCTTTGCTAAAATAAAAAATAAAAAAATAAAATAAAAAAACTCTCATTGTCAATACTTCACGATACTATTTTCACATGTATTCTTAAAAATACCTATTATTAAGTTAGATACATCTAAAATCTATGTGTCTTGGAATTATTTATATGACATAAATACATCTCTATATAAATTGAATATTAAAACCCAATTAATTAATGTAATACATAGTGCATTGATCAACTCTGTTGTTATTTAATTTAGATAGGATACCTCGTTTTCACATTTTTGATAAAAGGTATATCAACATTTTGATTTACAATCAACTCCTATGTGCAATAGAAATAGATTGTTAATGAATACATGGATGTCTTTATAATGAACATACCACTGTGTTATTCTCAAAAATACCAAAAAAGTATACTCCATCCCCTCATCTCATCTGTCGATTTGGGAAGAAGAAAATACCTAGACCCAAGTGATCCAAGTTCAAATACTTAAGAGAGAAGCAAATATACTATGATATTTTTTAATTATTTATTTTGATTATAATATTTCAAAAATAATATAACCTTTGCAATGTAATTAAAACATTATTGTTGGAATATCTCAGTAACATTATTGCTGGAATAGCTCAGTTGGTTAGAGCGTGTGGCTGTTAACCACAAGGTCGGAGGTTCAAGCCCTCCTTCTAGCGCTTTAGAGTTTCTTTCCRGAACAGTAGCTTCGACCATTTTGTGATAAGTTCAACAGCCAGCTGCGAATCGCATTGTACGTTTTTTTTTAATGTTATATATAGAGATATTAAATATTGAAAATTTGATATTTAAAATAATTAATGGTTTAGAGATAATTGTAGCGGGAATAGTGAAGTGCATTTATAACCAATTATAATACAGTTGTTTTCATGTGTTTGTAATGTTTGCATTTATAACCAATTATAATACAGTTGTTTTCATGTGTTTGTAATGTTTACATAATCATGTTTATCATGTGTTGGTTTCAAAAACATAATCAGTATAACAAACAAGTGAATATGTTATAAAATGGTTAGTTCTTGTTAAATATATAAACTAAGAAAGTACATAAGCATTAGGTTGAATATAAAAATTGAAAAAGTAAATGAAAAATCAAAATATACCAAATTCATAATATTGATTACATTAATAAGTATTTGTTCTTTAAAATATTAAAATAAAAATATGTAGAAATGGTCACATCAAACTCAAAACATCACTTGGGAAGTGATAATAACATTTTTTTTAATTTAATAAACAAAAGCCAATAATGATATGTGAAAGTTGCCACATGGCACTTTGAGAAAATTCCATATTAATTTTTTTTTCAGTTTTCAAAAAATTCAATTTAATAAATTGTTTTTAATAACATTGGAAAAGTTTATGTCAAGTGGTTGTAGTTCAATTGGTTGGGGTGGGGAGTTTTCTCCTCCCCACCCAGGTTCGAGTCTCATCTATGCGACATGCTGCTCTTTATGAGCCAAATATTCTTGAAATATTTGACCCTCCTATGTTCTCCAGATTTCAGGGGCGATTATCGTGGACATAGCGAGCTTCGCGTTGTGAACCACAATACAAAAAAAATACATTGGAAAAATTTATAACTTGAAACTAAATTAATGCAAAGTCAAAAAACTTTGACTTGCAAATGAAAAGTGTACTCCATGCTATAGTAAATTTTGACATTTTAAATGACCATGAACCTCACTTTGATCATAGACCTTTAACCCTAACTCTAAACTTTACCATGCACAAAAAACCCCTTGAAGATAACTCTAGTAACCAAAGGCATCTACTTTTTGACAAAAATAAAAATAATCTCTTTTTAAATATCTTAAACACCAAATTAAATCTTCTATTATATAAAAGCAATATTGAAGACATATATCATAATTTTACAACAATCATCTCTACCTCCATAAAAAAAATTATCTATCGAAGTGTTGTGTAAAAAGAAGAATAGAATTTCCAACCCTTGGTATGATAACGAGTGTAAAATTGCTAGAAAATCCATTAGGAATGCATGTAATGAATCTTTGAAATATGATAAGATTAATAGATATAAAGCCCTAATTAAAAGAAAAAAAATGCACTACATAAATAGAAAGCAAAATAACATTTTGCACCTTTCTAAGCTAGATCCAAAGAAATTTTGGAGGCAAATTTTGACTCGAAAAACTAAAGAAAATGCTATAGTTCCCTCGACAAACTGGAATTCCTACCTTAAAAATATTTACGAATCTCGTAATGTCCTGGACAAAGTTCTAAAAGTTTCTATAGAAGATGTTGTTTTTCTATAGAAGACATAAAGTTTGGGATTAAGCGACTTGCAAACAGGAAAGCTAAGCACGTCGAGGGATACCAAGCTGAAATATTAAAAATTGGAGGGCCTATTTTGATCCCCCACATACACAAGCTCTTCAATTTAGCAGTCAAGCAGGGCTTCCCTAAAACTTGGACTCAAAACCTCATTGTACCTATTTTTAAAAGTGAGGATAAAAGCAATCTCTCTAATTATAGGACCATTATTATTAGTTGATCCAGATTTAGGAGCGAAACGAAATGAAAGCAGAGAAATTACAACGAAATGTTCATGAAAATTGCCAGAAACAAAGTTGAATACAACAATACTTTATTTCTATTAATGAAAGAATTGTAAAGAGATTGTAAAAATACAGAGTGCAAGACTTGCTAGAATGGTGGTAGCTTTATCTCTAAGAAGAGATGTGACAGATATGTTCATTCACTAGAAGATAATTACAATGATATTTTGAAGGCCCTTTTATGATAAACAGGAATGCCAAAACCCTAGACATCCAAAAACCTAACCCTAGGAGATGAAACGCCAAAAGTCATGTGGGCCCTGTTTGGGTAAGTTAGTACATTAACTTCCCGGAGTCGTAACTTTTGCATATGATCTCTGTTTTAGGCGCGTGATAGCCCTTTGGAAAGGTCTTTTCGATAACTATGCATTAGCCCGTCAAACTCTAACTCTTTCTATAGTTTGACTTTGGCAAAGCATGTGTTGACATGAAAACATACAAAATAAGCCAGTTGGATTAGGTGGGAGCTTATTAGAATATAATGGATGTGCTCGTTTAACCATAGACAGTATAGCGATATTTTCACCCAACCATAGGCTGAAGCCACCCTCGAGCACCTTAACCTTGACAGAGAATCATTCTGGAAGCAAACCCTAGGCTAGATAGCCAAACAAAGGTGGTGCACCTTTCTCCAAGGATAGTGCACCAAGCAAGAGTAACAAGAGTTGATTAGAGAGTCCAAACCATAACCAAAAGAGATTCCAAGCCAAAACCAAAATCTGCTAGTTGCAGCAGCTGCAACAACAGCTCTCCTCCAAACTTGTGCACAAACTGGCCAACTGTTCTGTGCACAAGTGTTGCTTCTGTAGTTCTGAGAATACTGGCCAGAATGAAGACTGGCCTCCTGTATTTATACTAATTCTAGCAAACTGCCTGGGCCGACTTCTCATTCTGGGTACTAATTCTTTAGTATATAATATTTCCTTTAGCTGACTTCTTCTCTTGGAGGCTAATAACCTAATACAAGCCATTCTCTTGAGTTGACTTGTCTTCTAGGGTTATTAACCAATTAATTAGGGTTTCTTCTTGCTTCCCATAATATTATATTCTCGTCGGGTTTACACATGGAGGTAAAATTTACCTCCCACGGCTACCATAATATCAACACTCCCTCCTAACTAGGGAGGTATTGAAGGTAATGGTCTTGAGCACAAACATACCATTCACCCGGTAGAATCAACATAGTCATATAGATTATCTCATGATTAGATCATGAGCACCATCATCACTATCAGTGTCATCAACTACATCATCTCTCGAAACCATACTCCATCTGAGTAATCAGACATGATGCTGGATAAGTCACTCACTCCATAGAGTGACACAAGAACCATTCTTCTAATCCGAACATATGTCCTAGAAGAATAAATGTCCTGGACCATTTTCCTATTTGGGGAATATCTGTCCATTTATCATCCATCTAGCTGATAATCATTTCCAACACTTCTGATAGTCTTCAAGGCAATCAAAACAATTTCATTCAATAGAACACAATTGTGTCTATCCATAGTAGTACACAACTACAATCCAGTGGTACACTACCACACCAAGTAGCACACAGATACTTGATCAGGGACATATAGTAACAATCAATGGAACACAACCACCACAGTAACATACATCTACTGTCCAGAGACATACAGTCTCCATAACAATCATATCATATGATATCAACCTGCACAAAAAAACATTGTTATGATATAAATTGAATCATCTGGTCCATTCTTCCACTCACATCTGTGAGATCTGGAAGAGCATCTGCCCTTAGAAGGTAAAACATCAACGATGAGCTATCTGGACTATTATTCTCAAGCAAGGAAGAATAACTGTCCCGATTTCTGAGCCTGGACCATTCACCTATCTGGGACATTCCTCTGGCACTAAACAATGTGCAACCTGGAGAGAATGAGTCTGCCCTAGGGAATGTCTGTCCCTGATTGTTGAACCTAGACCATTCACCTATCTGGGCCATTCCTCCAGCACTAAACAAAGTGCAACCTAGAGATAATGAATCTGCCCTGGGGAATGATTGTTTGGACCATTTCCTAAGGAAATGACTATCCTGCACCAACCTCCAAAATGGACCATTCTTCGAAATTGCTCACAATTGTGAGCTTTGAAAGAATAAATGTCCAGCGAGGCGGGCCAATCTTCTTGACCACTGCTGAGAGTGACTGTCAAGAAGAGAGACTATCCTAGACCATTCCCCCACACTGACCACAAGAGGAATCGTTTTCATCAGCAATCCATTGAACCATTTTCATTACGAAAATGACCATTCAATCTGGACCATTTTCCAAACTGGAAAATGCCTATCCGTCAAAAATCTCAAACCACTTTCCGAACTGGAAAGGAACTACTCATCCTGGACCATTTTTAGAATTGAAAAATGACTGTCCATAAATCAATAACATGTCAGTGCTCCCTCCCAACCTGGGAGTCATCTCTTCCCTTTTTCAATAAGGGAGTCGTCTCCACGAGCTCCAGCTTGAGTACACAAACTCTTTCATATTGGACAGAGGCTTTACCAAAATATCTTCTTATCTGCTCATCTGTGGAGATATATATTGGAGAACCACTTTATCTTTTCTGGACTTCATCACGGAGAATGTGATGCTTGATCTCAATGTACTTCAGTCTTTCTGTAACACTGGTTTTCTAAATGCTTCATATAGCTCTGATCAATATAACATATCATTGTTGGATTCATATTTCGTTTCCTGCTAGTTCATAACATCGTGGAAAGGGTCAAAATGAAACATATCCAAGTGGTACTTCTTCTGCCATCATGAGAGTTTGTCATGGATTAGCAATCCATCATCCTAAGCTTTTGAGTAACCATCCTGATACAATATCTTTGTTATAGAAAGTTTTTCACCATGCTTTTGTTGTGCATTGGAGGTTATTTACCAAGTTGTCTTCTTTCATCTGCATACAAGGGTATTTTTCTGGTATACCTCAAAACCTTGAGGTTGATCTATATACGCTTCTTTGTTCAATTACTCTGGAGAATAGTCTTTGCATTCATCTGATGTAAACTCCAACCCATGGATATTGTGGACGATATAATGGCTCATGTAGAGGTATGTCTAGTTTACTGGAACAAGCAATCATCATAGTCTTCTCCCTCCATCTGGGAGAGCCTCTAGTTCTGGATCTTGCAATGCTTACATTCATAAGTCTTCCATACACTGTTCTTCATCAAAACTTTCAGTTCCTCTGCTTGATTTATTTTAGTGAGTTCATATCAGGTTGGTAGTCTTGTGATTCTCGATACAATGACTGGTTGTTCTGGCTTTTCTTTCTTTCTTGGAATCTTCATGTTCTTCCTCATGTTTCTCTTTAGCTCTTGGGTCCATGGATGTGGATGGACAACCAAGGATACTTTAAAGCTTCTTCTTGAAGAAGGCTTCTTCTAAAGTCAAACTGAACACGTGTTGCTTTTCATGGTTGCTACCATGGATAGATACTTCATCATCTTCAATGGATCATATAATTTAGGATTAGCTCCCTCCTAATCCTTGCTTCATGCATGAATGCATGCTCTTCTTTGGGAAATATATAATCGTCTCCCTCCATCTAGGAGAGTCCATGCTTTCGTCTGCATCCTTATTGCCTTCTACAAGGTGTCATAAGTCCTTTTCCAATTTCCTCTTGATTCCTGACTTCTTTTTGTTTTTACTTCTTCTAGGTTTCTTTAAGTTTGATTCTGATTTCGTCTTATCTTATTGTTGTTACTTATGTAATAACTTCCACATGAATTGTTACCAGGGGTTGTTGATGTGCTTCATCCTTTCATGTGTATTGTTTGACTTGTAGTCATAGTGAGAGTAATCCTTATCTTGTTGTTTTTCCATAGGTACAGTTTCTCTTGGAACATATTGTCTTCTAGAAAATAGATATGCAAGATATGTACAGAAAACATGGTATATACAAGAACTATGAGGAGTATTGTTACCTTATCTTAGAAGAAGAAGTTTGTTTCATCCTGCTTAGTCTTCTTTGAAGGTTCCTTTTCTTTGGCAACTGATGCTTCATGTGTCTCCTTCCTTTTGTTTAGCTCGGGACAATGATTCTTGTAGTGACCATATTTTCGACAGTTGAAGCATTGTATTTCTGACATATCTTTCTCTTGATTTGGCTTCTTCCTGGAGCCAAACTTCCTTTTATTCCTGAAATTCTTGAACCTTGTTGTGAAAGCTTGATCATCATATTTATTTTGGGGTTTCTCTTTTGCACAGATCCTTGATTCTTCTTGTGCACAACAAGTCAAAAATTCTTAAAATGTAAGATACTCCTTCCTTGTGTTCATCCTTGTGGCAAATGCATCCCATGTCTTGGGAAGACCGTTGAGTATTATATCTACCAGTTCCTTGTTTGAAAATATTTCTTCAATAGCTTGTAGTTGATCTCTTAACTGAGAGATTCTCACAAAAGTATGATGTTATATTGTCATCATCATTCATCTTCATGTCACAGAGCTCATTCTTCAGACTCATTACTTTTCCAATTTTTTTGACTGAGAAGAGATTTGTTAGGGCATCGTACATCTTCTTAGACGAATCAAGATGGGAGATGTAGCGTATCAAGTGGTCTTTTATAGAATCCACTATGATACTCACGGCATTGATGTCATTGTCTTTGAACTTCTCCATAACTGCAACGTTCTATGGTTCCTTCTCTTTTCCTTCTTCAAACTTTGGTTCCACAATATTTCCTTTCACAATATCCAGCACTTTATTCTTGGCAAGGATGAGGTCAATCCTTGTCTTCCACACTCTGAAGTTATAAGCCCCTTATAACTTTTTTTTGACTTCATAGAGTAAGTCATGGCTGCTTTGACTTGGTCAACCCTAGATTTGACCAAAAACTTCAAACTTGACGTCTTAGCTGGCTGAGAGTACCAGGAGATGCGCTAAGCTAGGGTGCACTAGTCTATCTAGAAATTAGGTCAATCCCTTCACATAAGGTGCCTCAATGAGAGGGTTAGGGTTGCGTTGTTGCAACAAAAACTGGCTGCAATTGCAACTGCAACTGAGCAAATCCTCCCAATCTATCTTCTAGCGGTTAGACTGTCTAAAGATAGTGTGGGCCCATAAATTGTTAGAATATAATGGATGTACTCGTTTAACCATAGACAATATAGCGATATTTTCACCCAACCATAGGCCGAAGCCACCCTGAGCACCTTAACCTTGACAGAGAATCATTCCAAAAGCAAACCCTAGGCTAGATAGCCAAACAAAGGTGGTGCACCTTTCTCCAAGGATAGTGCACCAAGAAAGAGTAACAAGAGTTGCTTAGAGAGTCCAAACTGTAACCAAGAGAGATTACAAGCCAAAACCGAAATCTGCTAGTTGCAACAACTGCAACAGCATCTCTCCTCCAAACTTGCACACAAACTGGCCAACTACAGTGTGCACAAGTGTTGCTTCTGCAGTTCTGAGAATACTGGCCAGAATGAAGACTGACCTCCTATATTTATACTAATTCTGGCAAACTGCCTGGGCTGACTTCTCATTCTGGGTACTAATTCTTTAGTATATAATATTTCATTTAGCTGACTTCTTCTCTTGAGGATAATAACCTAATACAAGTCGTTCTCTTGATATGACTTGTCTTCTAGGGTTATTAACCAATTAATTAGGGTTTCTTCTTGCTTCCCGAAATATTCTATTCTCTTCAGGTTTACATGTGGAGGTAAATACCTCCCACAACTACCATAATATCAACAGAGGCCACCAGTATCCACCTAGAAAATGTGTAGGGCTTCAGACAACCCTGGAAGTGTAGAACCCACAATTACAAAGAAGTACAGAAGAACTTTTTGTACTAAAAACTGACAATAGGAGCCAGTTGGAACTAGTGGGTGGCCACCAATATCCACCTGGATCAATCCTACCCCTTATGAAGCAATGGTCTCCATTGCGTTGAGTTCCCAAGGAAGAGGGGAAAGCATTTCCCGAATCTTAAGCTTAGTGAGCCGCGTGCCTTGTTGGAGAAGTTGTACTTTTTGGTTTGTGGAAGATTGTCACAAACCTGTTGTTGGAGGGGTTGAATCTATTCCACCAACCTGTTGTCTCTCGATTGGATGGGGCATTGTGTAGGCACCATTTTAGGTGAAGAAACAATATCTTTTGTCTCTTCAAAAATCTGTTTTTGTTGGATAGAAGGTGTTGAGGCTGCAGTGGTTGTAGTGGTCTTTTGTACACCCTTTGAATAGACTATGAAGAGAATGAATTTTTCATTATTAGAGATTACCTTGCGGTGTTGTTTTGGTGGAGTAGTAGTCGGAACTACCTTTGGTATCCTGTAGAGCTAACCTCCCAGAGTAATAATGACACTACGAGGTCTAGACTCATAGACAACGTGACGTTTCCACATATATGGTTGGCCCAAAACAACATCACAGACATCAAGAGGGGAAATATCATACACTACCTCGTCCTTGAAGGGATGGAAGCCATAGGATAGGCGACATTGTCGGTCAACGCGAAGATCTCGTCCCTAGTGAATCCACTCGATGTTGTATGGCTATGGGTGTGGTGTTGTCGACAACCCCAATTGTTTGATGACCTTAGCTGAGATGAGGTTATTCTGGCTGTCGTTATAAACAATGAAATGTAATGGGGTCCCCTTCACCCACATCTGTGAATGGAAGAGGCACTCCCCCTCTTCAGGATATAATGGTTCTTCTAGCTGAATTATTGTGGTCGCGACAGTAGCAGTGGGGTCTGCGTCGATGATATGTTTGTTTTCAATATTTTTGGGATCGGATTCTGAATCCAGGTTCAACTCTGTGTCTTTGACCTCAACCACCAATGACCTTTTTGAGAAACATTCATCGGTGTTGTGCCATGGGATTTTGTGGAAGTCACACCACTTCCCAATGTCATTCTTCGTCTTTACTTTACCCTTTTTGTCATGTGTCTTGGACTGGTTGTCTAGAGGTTGTTGGTTAGGGTCGTCTTTACCATTCTTTGGTTGTAGCATATTTGCAGCCCCGAACTCCCATTTGTACTGGTGCCTAAATTTCTGCTCGATTTTGACAGCATATCGATAGGCAACTCTCAATCATGAGATGTTTAGGAAATCCATTTCGGTTTGGATGTACCTATGCAAAGCCCCACATTATTTCAGAACCAGATGTCTCTCGGAGTCTTTGATACCCAACTTGGTGCACAAGGTATGGAAAGTATTTGTGAAATATGGCATTGTTTAGCTCTTCTCTTGTCACAGTGTGGTCCCTCTCATGTACTGGTCTTCATAGTTATCAACGGGATAGTATTGTTCTTTGACCGCATCCACACAAAAATCCCAAGTGGGATCGGCCCCATATATTCCAGATTCCTCTGTAGAAATTTTCCCCTAGTAGGTTTCCCACCAATGTTTGACATGGAAGAGAGCCTTGAGTAGTGCGAAGGTGATCTTTTCCCTGTCAGAAAAATTTTGAACAGAGAAATAACCTTCTAATAGATTTAACCATTTTTCTAGGGCATCCGCATCTATCTGACCTTCAAATATGGGAATATCAAAATTAACTTATACCTTGAAGGGAAAGGTTCCTCCAAAATGGTCGCTTGATGAAGATGTGCCTATTGCTAACGGGAGGCGTTGAAGAATGTGTGCAAAATTCTCCATCATTTCGTCCCCCTGTCGTGCGAGAGCTTTCTCAAGCAACAGATTAACAGAATATTATGCCTCGTCGTCTTTCTTTTTTGTCGCTATCAAGGGTTTATTTGGCGTGCAAGAGTGATTGTCTTCAAGAGAGACAAACTTGAGACCCAACTGGCTATACTTGGACCTCGTCGGGGACATCCACTGAAAAATGATCAAGAGCAGCCTGCACTAATACCACTGATCCGTATTTAGGAGTGGAACAAAATGAAAGAAGAGAAATTACAACGAAATGCTCATGGAAATTGCCAGAAACGGAGAAATACAACAATACTTGATTTTTATTAATGAAATAATTGTAAAGAGACTGTAAAAATGCAAAGTGCAAGACTCGCTAGAATGGTGGCATATTTATCTCTAAGAAGAGATGTGATAGCTACGCTCATTCACAAGAAGATCGTTACAATGAGGCTATGAAGGCCTTTTTATGATAAATAGGAATTCCAAAACCCTAGACATCCAAAAACCTAACCCTAGGAGATGAAACGCCAAAAGTCATGTGGGCCCCGTTTGGGTAAGTCAGTACATTAACTTCCTGTGGTCATAAATTTTGCATATGATCTATGTTTTAGGTGTGTGATAGTCGTTGGAAAGGTCTTTTTGAGAGCTATGCATTACGCCATCAAACTCTAACTCTGTCTGCAGTTTGACTGTGGCAAGCCAAAAAAACAGTATTTAGGGGCCCAAAACGGCCATGGAAGTACAACAAGATGTGTTGACATGAAAACATACAAAATAAGCCAGTGGGATTAGGTGGAAGGCCACCAGTATCCACCTGGAAAATGTGTAGGGCTTCAAACAACCCCGAAAGTGTAAAACCCACAATTACAAAGAAGTACAGAAGAACGTGTTGTACTAAAAACTGACAAGAGGAGCCAATTGGAACCGTTCGGTGGCCACCAATATCCACCTAGATCATTAGCCCCATTTTACCCAAGTTATATAAAAGTATTTTGGAAAAGAAGATAATCATATGGCTAGAAATCCACGGAAAAAGAGCTAAAATGGAAAAAGAGCTAAAGGTCGAACTGATTTTAGAGGTTATCATTCAATTGTGGACCACCTTATCATGCTTGGGATCATTATAGAGGAGTGTTGCAATAATAAAACAAATATATCCTTTGTTGTTTCGTTGAATTTAGGAAAAAATTTGGCACTATGCCTAGGACCAACCTTTGGAATAGGTTAGAAGAGCTAAAAGTTCCCTTCGGTCTAAGACCTACTGCGGTAATCTTGTATGAGAACATTACTGCTAGGTTTAGGAGCATTGAGGGTTGGTCAGAAGAAAAATTAACTACAATATAGGAGTCAAGCAAGGTTGTCCGCTATCCCCTAGCCCTTTTGGCATTTATATTGACAAGTTAAAAGATTGTTTGGAAAGTGCAGGTTGTATTGGATTGACTCTTGCTAGTATAGTAATCATCCTTCTTCTCTATGTTGATGATATTGTTATTATGGCAAGAAAATTCCATGACCTTAGTATGCAACTTAGAATCCTCAAGGACTTCTACTCTATGATTGTGAACACTGACAAAACGAAGGTTATGATCATTAAATCCAACAAGACCACCTACGATATTTTTGTATACGACAATAATATCTTGTAGGAAGTATCTTCATACAAGTATCTTGGAATTGATATTCATCACAAGCTCAATTGGAAATATAGCATTGAGAAAAGGATAAATGGAGGGTGGAAAGTTTATTATGGGCTTGAAAATAATTGTAAATTAGCAGACCTTTGGCTATGGGATAAGAAAAAAGCCCTCTGTGAGACTATTGTCACTCTTGTTATCTTGTATGGATGTGAAGTTTGGGGATGCAGTATCTCTCAAGAATCATAGAGAAAGATAGAGAAAATCCAAAAGACTTTTATAAATTGTAATCTCAAAATTAAGGGAAATACACCCTATCCTATCCTCTTCATTGAAGCGAGTGTTTCCCACGTTGAGAGAAGAGCCATGATTAGGTACTTAATGTACAAGAACAATATAAACAACATGGATAACAAGAGGCTCCCCAAAATTTCTTATCCAAAATCATCAACGACTCAAGAAGGGATTGCATATTGATGCCAAGTCTTGGCTAAATCATTGGTGAATAAAAGAAGTTATTTTGCAGAATATCAATGATATTAAAAATATTGTACAAGATAAATTTAAGGAGAATCAATGGTGCGATAAAGAATTAGAGGATAAAATAAAATTAAGATATTATGAGGAGGTGATTAACCCTAACCTTGAAGATCAAAAGTATATCTCTATTTTGACTAGCGTAAAGAAGAGAATCAATATTGCTAAAATAACAACTAATTATCATGAGTTGCATAATGAATGTGGGCACTGGACAATCCTCAAAACACCATGGCAAGAAAGAATCGGTCACCTTTGTGACACCAAGAGGGTTGAAGATGAAAAGCACTTTCTCCTAGAATGTCCTTCATATACCCAAATTAGATCCCAATTTCCAAATATTTGTCACAATACGAACCTTCCGAACCTTCTAAGTCATCAAAACTTTAGTGATCTTGGAACACTTCTCTTAATGTTTTTCAAGCATCATAATAACATTTTAAAGAAATACAAGTAATCTCTTGCTTTTATTAAAGTTCGATAGATCGATTTTGGTCTCAGTGGATGTTAACCACCACCATCACCATCATCATCATCATCATCATATATATATATATATAGACGCACACACACACACAAGATTTACACCACATAAATAGAATACTATAGATATGATATTAATGTATCAATATTGTTTCAATGTAAGTATAAATATCTTAAGCCCCATGGGATAACACAGATGGTAAGATGTGCGCACACTCTCTCGGTATGGGGAGAGGTCATGGGTTCGAGCCTTGTGTCCCTGGGATCGCGGTTTAGCATCCCATGTCATCCACGAAGTGGGGAAGTATCGGGTGAGTTTCCCACTCAGAATTTTCTGAAGAAAAAAAAGTATAAATATCTTAATAATAACCAAAATTGTATTTTTACAAATCCATATATGCATAAATTGTGAATTTTGAGTACTATAGAGTTGAATAAGGCTACACTCAGCCTAGATCCATCTTAAATGATTAAAAAAACTATACCTCATGATATTTGATCCCTCTCGGTGCTTTATAGATCTAAAGTTAAGATGGATCACATTAGTTTTATGCAAATCAATTATTATATACTTTGTTACGACAATGATAATAATAATAAATAATCTAATTTTAAGGACATAACCATGTCAGACACCCAATTGGTGTATGAGACCCCTTTGTTTGTGGGACAAGGGATCCCATCTGCACAACGATTTGATAACCATCATGAGGGAAGAATATCAAGTAATAAATCAAGCTCATGAGGGAAGAAATTTTTTTAATAATTAAGCATCTAAGTTATTTCTTTCACGCGGAAAGAAGTTGAGGATTATCAATTTTGAAATCAAGCTCATTCATTGAATTTTTGTATTTCCTTTCCAATGAGTCACCACAAATAGCACTTTAATGACTTAATGATGAGAAAATTTGGTGGATCGTCCCTTGGTGTTGAACCCACTTTTTGGTTCAAAAGGTCAAGAATATGATCTGGTCCTTAAGGAAAGGTTTGTATTTTAAGGATTTGAGTGCTCTTAATGCATGATAAATTTTGGGTTAATATGCATTTAAGTTGGCTTATATGGAGTAAGTCAATCATGTAGAAAACAAATATTTTAGACATGATCAAAGTTTCATGCATGGTGGCTCTTAGGGGTTTTGCCAATTCCAAATCGACCCAAATTGTCAAAAAATCAATTAGAGTTTCAAATTGATGAGAACTTTCCCTTACTATATTGTTGAATTCCGACAACCAAAAGAAAGTTTGCTACAAGATTAGAAGACTCTAATTCATATATATTCCATTAACTCTTTAAAATGATCACTTAATAATAATATTATTATTAATATTATTTTTATATTTCTTTATATTTTAAAAGTCTATGAGACATCATTGCACTTAAACATTTGTGAGATTTTCCTCCAATCTGAATTATAAAATGTGCTTCTCAATACAATTAATATAGAGTTAGTAGAGTTAGTTTTCTATGAGGAGAGGTAATACTTTTATTTAAAAAAAATTAATGATTAAATATTTATTTAATATAGAGATATCTAATCTTGTAGCAAACTTATCTTTTATGTCCAAATCTGGCAATACAAGAAGTTAAGAGTTTTCATTTATACTAAACTTAAATGATATGTGTTTATTTAAAATTGGTAAAAGTTCAAGAAACATAATTCTACTATGCATAGAACTTGGATTATGATGAAACTTTACTTATATCTAAAAAAAATTGTCAATTTTTTTATCAAATTTGTAATGAAAAAATATGAACATTTTATTACAAAATTAATTTATTATTGAATATAAAATTCAAAACCAAAAATTAAAAGGATATAAAGGTAAGAATTGAGTATAAAGTGAAAGGTTTAGGATTCAAGGTTAAAAGAGATATGTGGTTAAGGTTTGGAAATAAAATGGAGTTAACTCATTTTTAAAGGAAATTGGTGAAAACTATTAAAAAAAATTATTAAAAAAATATTAAAAAAATAAATAAATTATATAAATAGATAGTTTGAGTGGGACTAAAAAGCCTAATAAAATGTCATTTTTTAGTTACAAATTTTATAAAAAAAAATTGACAATTTTTTTTAAATATGAGTAAAGTTTCATCATAATCCAAGTTCTATGCATGGTAGAATTATGTTTCTTGAACTTTTACCAATTTTGAATAGACACACATATCATCTAAAATTTGATCAAAAGTTTAGTATAAATAAAAATTCTTAACTTCTTAAAGTACGAGATTTTGACATAAAAAGTAAATTTGCTACAAGATTAGATATCTCTATATTAAACATTTAATCATTAAAAACTTTTAAATAAAAATATTACCTCTCCTAGTTGAAAACTTACTCTATATTAATTGTATTGAAAAACATTTTAGAAATTAAATCTCCCATAAAAGATCCCTTGTCTTACAAACAAAAAGATCCCACCCATACATCAATTTATTAATTGTATTGAAAAACATTTTAGAAATTAAATCTCATATAAAAAAAATCCCTTGTCTTACAAACAAAAAGATCCCACCCATACATCAATTTAGTATGTACATAGATAAATTATTTTACAATACTCGTATTAAAAACTTCTTTCTTTGAAAAAATATAAAATCAAAATAGTTAAAATTTTAAATAAAAATACAAGCATATTGGACTCCGTGATAGAAACAAAGTAATTGAAAAAATATTACTACATATTCGATTATTTGATAGAAACAAAAGTAAATAAAAATATCATTTAATTCCGATTCGGTTGCCGGGACTTGAACCGTTGAAATTTTTTATAATAAAACCGTGATAAAATATATATATAGTTTAATTCCGATTCCGTTACCGGGATTTGAACCATTGAATCTTTTTTATAACAAAACCGTGATAAAATAAAAATCATAAGCATATTGGACTCCGTGATAGAAACAAAATAATCGAAAATTTATTACTACATATTCTATTACTTGATAGAAAC
The DNA here is from genome assembly GCA_009831015.1 of Picea engelmannii. Lineage (NCBI taxonomy): Eukaryota > Viridiplantae > Streptophyta > Pinopsida > Pinales > Pinaceae > Picea > Picea engelmannii. The sequence continues at coordinate 392,501 of ML777875.1, forward strand.
CAAAAGTAAATAAAAATATCACATAATTCCGATTCCGTTGCCGGGATTTGAACCCGGGTCGCCTGGGTGAAAACCAGGTATCCTAACCGGACTAGACGACAACGGACATATAAAAAGTTTTAGCGTAACATCTGGATTCTATAATAAATATACTGAAAAGTCATTCAATAAACACGCGACTTTCCAGATTCAAATTACATAACAGCAGCGCGATAAACAAATATGTGATAAACGAAATATGCAATATTTATTTACTTTTAATATTTGAAATTAAAATTAGAACTTATTAAGAATTGACATCATATGATTTTAAATTTTTTTGCAAGTTACTTTCCTTGGAAAACATTGCCATCATATAATTTTTAAATTATTTTGTTTGGAAGTTACTTTCCTTGGAAAACATCTGTATTCAAGTTCCTGCAAGCACAACACATTATTATCCAAATCAATACGGTTGGAAACACTATCTACTTCTTCTGGTAAACATTATTATTTCCTCAACTTGTAATTAAAAGATCTGAGTTTAAGTTTGGAAAATTAATATAGCAATGCTCTAACTTAACCATTAAATCTTTCTTCAATGAATTAGGTTTATTCTTTTTAAATATTTAAAAATTAAAATTAAAACTATTTTATATATTTATTTATTATTATTATAAATATACAAAGTTTATTCAAGCTTATGGAAAGGAATGCTTTACCAAATTTTGCAAACCCTTTACATATAAAATAATTACTAAAAATAATAAATAAATCATTTACTTATAAAATAATTATTAAAAATAATAAATAAATGGAAAATAGAATAATATGAATGTTAGAAAATTGATGAAACTCGAGCATGCTCCCATTATAGATGGCTACGATTTGAAAGGTTTGACAAAAAGCATTCTGGTCTTATTACATTGGCTTCGGTGGAGAGTCAGTTCAGGAAAATCGATTCTTATCGGTTTGGACAAAATTGTTGGTTTAGAAGAGTCCTCTATCCTCACTGAAGAGCTTCGTGAGCAGCTATCCAAAAATAGAATTCTGGTTCTAGCACAGGCTAGTGAGTTAGGGGGTTTTCCTTCATTTCCAGATCGGTGGCGCTCCAGTTCTTCATTGGGGTTATCGGGACAGCTAGCTTTGGAATGGGACGGCTTTACAATTGCTTTAAAGGATGCAGGGATTTCTCTTCAAACTGGTGAAGACAGCTTGATTTGGGCGGGGGGGATGCATCAGGAGTTCTTTCGGTAAAGAATATTTATTCTGCTCTCATAAAACCTTTGGATTTTCACAGTGATAAAGTTTGGGTTCCAAAACTGTGGAAATGGCCTCTTCCTTTAAAACTAAAACTGTTCCTGTGGCTAGCTACTTATGAAAAAATACTTACCTGGAATGTGCTCCAAAGAAGAGGTTGGGTTGGACTGGGGGTGTGCGGGCTGTGCAATAGCGATGAGGAAAATGCCAATCATTTGTTAATAAGCTGCCCATTTACAAAAGCAGTTTGGCATAGTTTATCAAAAAAAATCCATCTAAAAAACCTTTGGGATGGATGCTCGGTGTCCGATTGCTTAACGAAGTGGTCTAGTGATAGCTCGTCTCTGGTAAGCTTGGCAGCCTATACATGTTGGAATATATGACTGGAGAGGAATCGGGTGATTTTTTAGGACTGCATTCCATCTTCTCGCGCCGTGGTTTATAGGATTGTTGTCTCTTTTACTTGGCAGCCTATTACAGTAAATTCCATTCCAAACAGAGTTTGCAAAATTACTCTCTTAGATGGTTTCACGCTAGCCTGTTTCGACGGGGCAGCGTTACAAACAGGAAATTGTTGTTCAGCAGGTGGGATCTTCAAATCGCATGCTTCAAGAGTCACAAAATGGTACCTTAATTGCGGCGTGGGCACAAATACCAAGGCGGAGCTCCTGGGCTTGTAGGCGACCTTAACTTTGGCTTCTCTTTGGGCAATCGACAAAATCCAAATCTTGGGGGACTCGAAAGTCATTATCGATTGGATGAACAACAAGAGCAATTTACAGGTGGTGAATTTAGATGGCTGGAAATCAAAGATTAAGGAACTTTCTTTTCATTTTAAGGATCTTAATTTTCAGCATATATACCGGGAGCATAATAAAGAGGCGGATGCCCTGTCAAAGCGGGCTTTAAAGGAGCCAAAAGGAAGGTTGTCAATCTATCACTGGGAAAATGGGAAAGAAAGCCCGCATACCCATCTAAATATCTTTGAAAACTGAGTATTATGAATGGCTCGGTAAGAATTTAGATGGTCTGAAACTTGTTGTTTTTTCATTGTTTCCTCTCAGCATCTTTTCCCTCAGCATATCAGTTGATTTAGTGTTTCTACTTTCGAGAGACCAGCTCCTTAGTGAGTGGAACATTTCTGTTTTTTTCAAGTAGTCAATGGCTGCTCTATTTATGTTACGTTTTTTGGACAGAAACAGTTTTTGTAAATCTTCTTATTTTTATATAAGTTGGAGATAATTTTCTTCGGGAAAAAAAAAAGATGGCTACGATTTACCCTATTGACAATGGAATCCCCCTTGTGATTTTTTGTTATTTAATTCATTCCTAAGAATTTGTGTAAGTTTATTGTTTTCCATTTTAGTGAAGAGATACATTATAGAGTGTATAATAATAAAGTTTTTAGGGTTAGCTTAAATGGTAATGAGGTATATGTGAGATTTTCCATTGAAATTGAGGAGGTTATAAATTAATTTTTTTTTATTCCTTGGGTTTGGGTGATTATAGTTAATAGAAACTTAAATTAGTTTTTTTTTTTAATTAAATAATTTTAATAAAGGCAATTCCTAATTAATTTTATTTATGCTTCATATCAATTAAGTGTTAAGGATGCTAACCTCCCTAACTCCTAAAGTAGATAGAATACTATGTATTGCTATGTAATAAAGACCATCACTAGTAAATAAGGCCTATGTAATAATGTGAACATGACAATTGTAGGAAGACTTACTAAAAGGTTCAACCTCTAGAATGTTCTTAAGAAGATAGAAATAATATATATAGAGGTAGAAAGCATTGTAAAAGTTGTCTTGTGAAATCATTTGTTACTTGAGCTCACTCTATTAGAGGTTGCCCTCTCGAAGAAGCAAGTGAACAATGTTTTCCAACTTAATAAAGATATCATATTTTGGCTCATATTATTTTTTTTTCATGTGGTTCACCCACCAGAATCGGTGTTAGCTATGTCCACGAAAGAAGATCACGACAAACCCTCCAAGTTAACGGTATTATACCGTTAGCTTGATTACGGGCCTAACCCCAAGGGGGGACAAGAGATTTGAACCTGTGACCTCCTTCGTCGGGATAGCTTCACGTCTGGCTCAGAACCACTTGAGCTAACCCTTAGGGCTTTTTGGCCCATATTATTATTGTGCTCATTGTTTTGTTTCTTTTTGCTAAATGTTTTGATAATATTTGTGCTCTTCCTCTAAATATTACTATTTGGTGCCTTACAAGTGGTATCAGAGGACTTTCCTCGGTAATTTTTTAGAAAAAAAAATCAGGCTAAAAACGTGTTTTGACATCTATAAAGAACCGCAGTGATGTCTCATTAAGCGGGTAAAATTGTGGTTGGGGAAAAATACATGCAAGAACTACACATGGTTTCACCTTTTTGGAAACCCTTGTAACCCATGTTGGTACACCTTCGAGTAGTACCACATTAGACAACACATGTACACGGAATTTCACTTCCATGTACCCTCATGTCTATTGGAATTCCTATAGGTATCATGAAACCAAACATAGATCATTCATTTGACCAACTAACTAGTATAGTGGCACCAAGAATATCACTCGGGAAGAATACTCCCACATACCTGTGTAATCAGGTTGTATGGATAAGGGTACAGTTAACCATCCTTAGTTAAAGCCTTGAGATATTGGGCCAAGTACTATTGTTGAACCCTGCAAATATATCAAAGAGATATAGCATGGGGAACTACCTTGTCCTTAGGAACCTTCAAAAACCTACCCCTTGATACCAAAAGAGAAACAATGTTGATATTTTGCACATCCAGTCTTGGGCAACCCTACTTCCTGCACCCAAGTTGCAAAATTCCTACACAATCTTCAGTATTCAAAATTTGGACATTTTGTCCACACAGTATTATTCAACTAGGAGTATAACTCTGTGGGAGTAAAAAAAAAGTGAGTACAAGTGGTCCCACCAACACCCTTATTTAGGACCTATCTCAATAGATTCCTCTCTTTGTGTTGATCACAGTGGTACCCCTCTTTCATAAGCCTTTTTTGTGTGTTAATCCGGGTGGATATTGGTGGCCACCCACCTATTCCACTAATTCAGAATGGTTCCACATCTTGAAGATTTTTCTATAGTTTTTTGGGTCCCAAACTTTGGGGTTGTTTTGAGGCCCTAAACAACATTTTTTTGACTTGGTAGTTCCTAGTAGAGAGACGAATACATGTACTATGTCATTCAAAATGTGTACTTCTCAGCTAGACCTTTCCAACATGCTACCAAGCACCCCAAACAGAGATCATACACAAAATCAAATCCCCCATGAAGTTGATGTATCAACTACCACATCGGGGCCCACAAACCTTTTGGTGTTCTTCTTCTAGAGTTAGGTTTTTGGATGTTTGGGGTTTTCTCATTGATGTTTTATGTTAAAATGTTTTTTCAGCCTCGTTGTAATCGGACTCTAATGAATGAGTGTAGCCAACACATCTCTTTCTTCGGGGATAAGCTACCACCATTCTAGCTAGTTTGTGTGCTTTGCATTTTACAGTCTTTTGTATTCCATTCATTAATAGAATCTGGATTTTACCTTACTTTTGTGTTCTCTACTATATTCTCATTTGTATCTCATTTCATTCTCAATATAATCCAAATCATGTGTGGACCCACCTACCCTATCCAACACCTTTATTTGGGATCTATCTCACTAGAATCCTCTCTTCACAATAATTCCGGTGGTACCCCTCTTTCATAAGCCTTTTTTTATGTGGACCCACCCTCCCTATCCAACACCTTTATTTGGGACATATCTCACTAGATTATATGCTTCACGTTGATCATCTTTGTACAACTCTTCAATAAAACTTTATGTGTGGACTCACTCTCTCCTTTCCCCTACTCACCTCTCCCTCTTACTTGCGCACACTCCCCGGATGGAAACTCACAACCAAGACTTTGGAAACCTCTTGGGTTCATCAATGTTTGCCTCAAATTAATTCCAACATTTCTAACCTTAATTTCCAGCTAGTCGCACTCCCTGGTGGCCTTTGTAAATAAATTCAAGAGCCCCAACTCCATGAAACTATTGGAAACTTAATCCTTGGGGTTACGAACTTCACTTAATGTGAAGAGTCAATATAATGTAATTGACACCGGGAGTCCAAGAGACCTTGGACTAGAATCCAAAGGTCATCTAGATGTGTATATATGTGTATCCATTAATAAAATGCACTTCACACTTATTATAAAACGTGTATCTAACATGTATCAGTGCGCCTATAGTCCGCCTATAGTCCTTAGGCCTAATTCGCTATGGCAGGTCTGTAGCATCTTACTTCTACGTTTTTCCATTTGTCTACCTCAGACATTTCATTTCCTTCGCATACAGAAAAGTTGCCATACTGTCATTAGTCTACCATACTCATAAGCGCCCTAATCTGTGCTCTTGTGCGTTAAGATCCCTTATGCATGCAATTTTGTCCCCACGCACATAAATGCCTCTTTTCCATCCTCTACCTGCTTTCAGTCTGCATCCCTCTGTCGTACAGTCTGCTCCTCTACCATGTTTACAGGTCTGTCTTCTTTGAGTACATGGTCGTTTCCAATTATTAGGGTTTCTCCAGCTCGTGTCAGTTCACGAAATATTAGTACAAACCAACAAGATATCTTTGATAATATTTTCACTTTCTCTTCCTTGGAGCCTTTGAGAACATTCTTTTCCCTCTCACCTTTGTTTTCCATTAGGAAATTTGTGTCATAGACGACAGGGAGAGGAATTATGCCTTGCGTGTAGGACCATAATCGCTTCTGGAGGTGAATATGAAGAACCAGTTCCACTTTATAGCCATTTCCAATTCCTTTACTCACAACCTCCCTTGCTATGGATACGTTGACAACATAGAGAACACAGAGAGGCTAAAGAGAGATTTAGTTCCATTTTCGCTAGTATCGTATGGTGTCATGGCACACCCAATTTTATGGCATGTCCTTTCTATCATATTGAAACCCTAAATTCCATTGGCAATGACTTTCAGTTGGTCGCTCCTCCATTAGAAACCACACCAGGAAAATATATGGCAATTAAAATGGAATCGCCTTGCGAAGACGAGGCATCCCAACTCAACAATGGTAACTGAAACCCTAGTTCCTCAACGCTAAACGTTGGAACGACTTGTCTGGATATCGATTTGGTGCTCAATCTGATAGAGCTTGACCTGGTATAGATGGTGCTCCATGTAGCTTGATATATCTCAACCTGGTATAGATGGTGCTCGATATTGCTAAATATAGCTCGACCTAGTATTGAAAGAGTTGTTGTGAATCGTTGAAGGGTTGGCCATGAGTTGTGTGTCAATATCAAAACATTGTTATCTCTTCTGATCGTTAGCATATGCACCCAATCCGCATTGGCCATTTTTCCACCTAGCACATTATATATTACGTTGGTACAGTCGTTGTCTATTAGGTTGTGATGCTTGAATGGCATTTTGTTGTGATGTGTATTAGATGAGAGAGTGAAATCCAATAGACTTTTGAAATACGACGATCTTCTCGACAAATCCATAAAGAGAAAACACTTGATGCAACACTTCCATTGTGATAGAATACAACAGGTGATGAATTGTGACTAAGATAATTCGATTGGGTCGTGAATGCTAATGCCCACTTTGGCGTGCATGTGTTGGTTGTTCAACGATTGTCAATTCTTTATGTGAAGAGAATTGAATTTTCAATAAGTCATTTTCTGATATCTCATGCCCAACATTTCTTATATGCAAAAATTTTGAAGGCTCTGCCATCCTTTTATAACTTTCCTGCAACAGTGAGAGGAGTGTATCCCAACTCTAGAACAAAACGGTTTCAGGTACAGAAAAAAACCAGAGGATCCTGGAGGATAGTGTGTTCTGATCATTGTTTGTAGTTTCTTTCACTATTGAAATATCTAATTGTGGGCTTCGATCCACACTTATACTAGTGTGTGCAGAGAGATTGGGTGTTGACCATCGTGAGCCAGTGACATAAGGACGATTCATGGTGGTGATGACGTTGGCAACTTCCAACAATGAATTTGGTATACATATATTCATTATGCTTTGATCATTATAGTGTTAGAGTGAAGGAAGACCATCAAATGTGAAATCGTATTGACACCCTCATTACCAAGAAACATTTCGAGGAAGACAAGAAGGACGATATCAACATTATGAAGGAAGAAGATGGAATACTTGTCAATATTCATGGAACTAGGCATCACCAAACTACTCTTAAACAAGCTATTATCATAGACCAACAACTACTACAACTTGGAGAAGCTTCAACAAAAATACATGGAATCAAAGGAAATAAAATTATTCAACAACTAGACACCAAGGATTAAGACCGAAAAGAATTGATTTTGGATGGATAGATCATCAACAATGGAATGAAGAAAGAAGGAACATAAGAAAATCATATTACTTGGTTTCATCACATGTGAAGCCTTTAAATGCAAAGCTTTGAGGACAAATATTTTTTAGGAGGGTACTATGTTATGACCCAAGAGGTGCATATATATGGCTAAATGTATATGAGATGACCCCAAGGGAGGGAATATATGGGCCTAAATGTACATGTAATGTGTAAATACATATCTAATAGGGTCGACCTAGTGATAAAGGGGCCTCATGTGCAAGTGTGAATAGTTATATATAAGAGATCATGTATTCATTATTAAGAGGTGAATTGAGAAGTATGAAACATATTTGGTTATTTGGAGGGGGTTCCCATATTCTTTAAGGAGTTATTGTGTAACTTATCTATATTGGAGTTGTGCTCCAAGTTGACATTTTGTACATGGTGTGTACTTCTGTTATTTTATGATATTTTGAGTATTTGGATCATAACAGAATGCAAAAGGATCCCCAAGCTTTGTTTTCTCTCGAGATCCATTTGCTCAAAATCATGCTTCAACTTTGCATGGTGGCTTGTGCAATGTTGAACAGTCGTTTTTTGAACCTCTCATTCCCAAGGAATCTCCACACCAATGTCTGAGGGATAGGTGGTGATAGGGGTGTAATCTTCATTTTCTTGAAAATACTCGGGCCCTTGTTCACCTTCACCCTCACCCTCTTCTTCATTATTGTCCCCAGTAGAAGCCCAATCCTCTACATATTTAGAAAGATTTGTAGGTATTTAGCACAATGCACAATGACATAAATACACATGTCCATTTGCACAAGTGATTTATATAAAAAAAAAATAAAAAATTACCGGCCATGTGTTGTTGATTTGCCATATGTTGTTGACTTGATTGGGATTGTTGTACATTGGTTGACATAGGAGACTCTACTCCATAAAATATTTCCTCAAAATCATGATTAGCAAAAGATCACAATGATCCATGATGCAATGGATCAAATTGAGTACCCCCTGCAGATGGATGTGCACTCTCTCGCGATGCTCTTTCTCATGATCTACTAAATGATGCATCTGAAATGAAATTTATTGAGTTCAATTAGTTATATCGATTTCAACATATATGTGTGCACAATTTAGCATGTGCATATAAACATACATGTACCTTAATCTCCAAACTAACTAGACCTAGATGAATTTGATTGTTGTCGGACTGAATAGATCTCCTTTTTTCACTAAATTGCCTTGTGTGACTAGTTGTCCCCGCCTGACTAAGGTTCCCTTCCGAACTAGGGGTCCCTCTACTCCTTTCATTAGTCTATAGCCTAGAGCGTTTTTGAGGCATAATTGGAGACTCCTCTCAATCCATATATATTATATATGTGTACCAAGCTACAAAATAACAATTGACTTTGTATTGTAATACATAAATTGACTATATTTTTATACATCATATAAAAACGTGTATTTCTTCCACATCCTAAGAAGAAATTCCATTAAAGTGCAAAGTTTATGTGCATGCATATCCATAGGATTGTGGTCTAGAGATTGAAAAGGAATGTTTCCATGTTAAAGGTAGTTGGATCAATATGCCACACTTTCAATGTGCATCTCAAGTTGGATCAATATTTGAAGGCATAAAAATCCGCTCAAAGGTTCAAAAATCCAAGATTATGAATCATCCTCTAATTGAATAATCACGATGCTAGGGGAATTCACATGGTACTATCCAAGAGAAATTATTTGTATGTGGCACAATGGGTAATTTATTTATGAGTACAATTCTTATCAATTTAATTTCAAAGTAGGATAATGTGGCGGGTAGGGGGGCTTCTAAAATCTATGTTGATTTGATGCCTCTGAAGCTCTTTTTCTAGTGTTCCTTTAAAGGTTTCGAGCCAATTTCCTTATATCTGGAAGCTATGTAAAAGAGGGAAAAGAGGAGTCATTGGATTTACAGAGAGAATTAAGAAGTCAGTTCTAGAGATGTGAACGATGAGTCAACAAGGCAAGAGACTACAACAATGGCTTATGCACTAGATCCAAATATTCTTAAATGTGAAATAGAAGGTTTGTTGGGCCATACCTTTCCTCATACGAAATTATAAATGTGACATCACACGTAGGTATTATATTTATGACACGGGTTTCACAAACCATTATCTTCATGTTGCTTTGTTTTCTTACTATATTAAGAAAGGTATAGAGCCTGAAACTTTGAAGAGTTGTATAAGAAAGTGTAAGTTGACATTCGAGTAGACCCATCAATCTAACACATTGAGAAACATCTCCCTAAAGTGCAGAAGCATTACTTGACAATGAAACTAACCTCTGAAGAGATAAAGGAAAAATTAATTGCTCAGTTGAACGATTTGAATAACAGTGTTGATGAAGAGAATGATGAGTAAATTATTAAGTTATTAGATCAACTTTTTGTTTTCTCTTCATTTTTGGTGAATTGCAGAACTTTCCAAAAAGGGGATGCTTGGTGGTGGAAGGCTTTGGGGACTTTCAGCATATATGCCACACTTTCAATGTGCATATCAAGTTCGATAAATATTTGAAGGCATAAAAATCTGCTCAAATGTTCAAAAATCCAAGATTATGAATCATCCTCTAATTGAATAATACGGATGTTAGAGGCATTCACATGGTACTATCCAATAGCAATTATTTTTATTTGGCACAATGGGTAATTTATTTATCAGTACAATTCTTATCAATTTAATTTCGAAGTAGGATAATGTGGCGGGTAGGGGGGATTCCAAAATGTGTGTTTATTTGATGCCTCTAAAGCTCTTTTTCTAGTGTTCCTTCAAAGGTTCTGAGAAAATTTCCTTATATTTGGAAGCTTTGTAAAAGAGGAAGGAAAAGAGGAGGCATTGGATTTATAGAGAGAATTAAGGAGTCAATTCTAGAGATGTGAATGATGAGTCAACAAGGGAAGAGAATACAACAATGGCTTATGCACTAGATCCAAAGATTCTTAAAGGAGAAATAGAAGGTTTGTTGGGCCATACCTTTCCTCATACGGAATTATAAATGTGACATCACAAGTAGGTATTTTATTGATGACACAGGTTGCACAAACCATTATCTTCGTGTTGTTGTTTTTCTTACTATATTAAGAAAGGTATAGAGCCTAAAAATTTGAAGATTTGTATAAGAAAGTGTAAGTTGGCATTCATGCAGAATCGTCAATCTAACACACTAAGAAACATCTCCCTAAAGTGTAGAAGCATTACTTACAATGAAACTAACCTATGAAGAGATAAATGAAAAATTAATTGCTCGATTGAATGCTTTGAATGTTGGTGTTGATGAAGAGAATGATAAGTAAATTATTAAGTTATTAGAGCAATCATCTATTTTTCTCTTCATTTTTGGGGAATCATAGAACTTTCCAAAAAAGGGATGCTTGGTGGTGGAAGGCTTTGTAGACTTTCAATGTATATGCCACACTTTCAATGTGCATCACAAGTTCGATCAATATTAAAAGGCATAAAAATCCCCCCAAAGGTTCAAAGGTTCAAAAATCCAAGATTATGAATCATCCTCTAATTGAATAATCAGGATGTTAAGGACATTTACACGGTACTAGATCCAAGAGAAATTATTTCTATGTGGCATAATGGATAATTTATTAAATATGAGTACAATTCTTATCAATTTAATTCTTATAATACTTTGCATATTTATGACATTACCTAAAATAATTCTATTATGTTTTAAACTCTTATTATGTAACATAATAATCATCCTACTGAATACTAAAACTTTGTATAATCAATTAATACTGTGTTTCAGATTTCTAAATTTACTTGCATTTTATATATATATATATATATATATATATATATATATATATTCCAAATTAAATTTATCATATTCCATGATAAAAGAATTTTTATTTTATGTTTTGTTACATTTTGGGGATCTCTTATTGAGACCTGTTAACCTCCATGGTTGTGAATCGGATCTAGTTCACATTTTTCTGTATGGTAGGTTTAATCCCATCCTCAATCCTAAGTGCAATAAATTTTTAGGAAATCTATACACAACAACGTAAATTAGGTAAATTAATTTTAAACCATGGTAAAATAAACATTGGGATTGAAATAATTGGCAAGGATAATTGTTCAAATAATTAGAATGCAACTTGTCATTATATCTCAACTTGTAACTAACTTCTCTGCAATTGCGGGTGTTAATATCTTGCTCTATTACAGGTAATCGATACAACAGGTTATCTACTCAGCTATTCTTAAGGATTCCTAAAATATTGATATAATTAAATGACTACTTGTACAAGTTAATTATGATTAATTATGATTGTTAACTTTTTTAAGAATACTAAAGTTTCATGGTCATCCAAAAATTAAGTATGCGGTTCATAACTTAAGATACATATTAAACAGAGCATTCCTTAAGTAGTACACTTAAGCAAGATTGAGTTAAGAACAATTATAACAATTATATATACTCAGATCAAATACAAACCTGAGTTGTTTTGTTTGAGCTCAAAATTTTAACACACAACTGAATCAGTTGATATATATTCTCATATTGTAGGTAGGTTGAGTCACCAATGAGTAGATACAGGGTGTACAAGTGGATTCAACCCCAATAAATTTTCTTTTCTGAATTAGAGATTCAACAGTAGAGAAAAAAAATTGGATTAAGACTTTGGAACCAATAATGGTCATTTAATGAAGTGCCCATGACAACCAAGAATGATAACAGCTCTGAGCTACTAGAAATTTTACAGTACTTAACTCAAATTTCTAAATACAGATAAGCATCATCAATATAAAAATAGAAATAAAAAAAAAACAGAGGCAGATTTACCAACCTGGTATTTATGTCGACTCCTCATTCTCTACCTGCTCATTATTTGCAGCTCGCAAACAATCGACAAGGATGGTGAAACAATCTACAGGGATGGTAAAACAGCATTGGTGCATCAATGTATGGATGGAACGTTGGAGCTCACTCACATATGAAACAATGACAGGCACTGAAAAATGTATAACGGTCACAAGGCCTGATATATATTAAACATTTTTCGGTCGAAAAGGCATTTTCGGCCGAAAGTGTTTTTGGCTCAAATTGTTTTCGTCTGAAAAGTTTTTTCAGTCGAAAACATCTTTGTCAGTCAAAAAGAATATGGAAAACACATCAGGTGCATGAGGCGCCGTTAGATTTAACTTTCGACCGAAAAAATAGTGCAGGAGACATCGTTAGATTTGACTTTCAGTCGAAATTGTTTTTCAGCCAAAAATTAGCGTCAATTGTTTGGCCAAACAAATTATAGAGTTCGGTCAAAAAAAACAGACATTAACATATTTCTCCATCCCAATTTTCATGAAAGTATTACCCACATTCATGATTTCATTGAATCCCAATGATACATAGGAAAATCTGAAGGATGTTTTACCAAGGATATATGTGTGTATGTGTGTGAATGGTGAATATTCATTAAATTATAAAAACTTGTAAAATATTGACAAATCTTCCATTGAATTATAAACCTTGTAAAGTCTCGATGAATCTTTCACTAAGTTATAAAACATTATGAAATCTTGGCAAATTTTTTGATAAATTATATAACCATATATAATAATAGGAAAATATTTTCATTGAAATATAATATACTCATTTTTTGTTTGGAAAAAGAAACATAACTTTCCCTCCAAACAATGTTGCAAGCATTAAGGGTTTCATTTGTCAAGGTTCTTGTTGTACACTCTTACAAATCCCTTTGTCAATGTTGATCATCTTTCAAAATAAATTTCATATATGTGTTGATCATAACCTCCACTTCTATCAAAATTAGGAGGGATTAATGTTTTCTCCCTCACTTATATTATGGATTCTTCATTATTGATTCATCAATTATGAAAGGAGTCTTCAAGTGAATCATAAGATTTTATTGAATAGAAGGGAACAAGATTATGTCCATTAATAACTTCAAAAGTATAGGAATGTTGATAGGTCACATCCCAGGCACCATTGCAATTATTTGCAAAAAAAATGATCCATTTTCAATGAAGAGGGATAACAAAATGAATATTGTACTTAGCAATAATTCATGCCCAAAAAGATCTACAACCCTAAAATTCCACTTACATATATGACCATTTCCACTTTATGGCAAACCTCACAACATACATCAATAAAGATAATATGATGTAGTCAATCATTAATTGTCAAGTCATTATGAAGAACCAAGCACTTGATAACTAAAACAAGAGTGGGACTTTCAAATTCCTTGACACTATCGAATACATCTTGCCTCGTGATATTGAAATTTGTAATGTGGCAATTGATTATAAAATAACCAATTATAAGGTAATGTGGGTAGGTATAAAAATTTGTGGTTCCGCAATCCATGATTAAATTCCTTTAAGACCATTTCCAATCTTTCCATATATGTTCATGATCTTATTGTTTACTTAAATAAACTAATCTCTAAAATTAATTGACAAAATGACATGAATGTGAGTCTATCAATAGCTTGTAGTAATTAGGAATTATTAAGGTTTTTCAATAATAGATAGTTACTAAAATACTTGTCCCATATGTCTCCCCATTTATGAAAAATTTCCATGCCATCTGTTTCCCAATGCAATACGAAATTAACCCAAATTTCCCCTTCTCCTCTAAGAAAGTTGAAATTAAGCACGTAGTCAAATCCCATCCTTAGCATTCATATTTGAAGTCCTACTGAAACTTTCTAGACCCAACATATCAAGCTTGTCAGGTCCTTTTCAGAATACCCAAGGAATTTTAAAAGCTTTGGCAACACTAATTATGTTATATATGAAGCAAGAGACAAGACAAGGGGCAGGCTCTGTGAGGACATCCCAACATGCTACGTCGAGGAAGTGCCATACATGGACGAGGTCTCACAGAGGACCTGTGCGGTAATGATGCACCACACCGACATCACAAATAGGGACAAGTACGAGGCCATTGCAGAAGTGGAAACGGGCACCTCAGGCGAGGCAGGAACAAAAGGAATGCATGCACCACTCCTCCGCGCAGCACACATGGATCTAGTATTTGAACTCCGAGGATAAATGGAAAACCAAGAGCACCGAGCCCTCCTCATGGGACAGCACTTGGATTTTCTCTTGGACGCTTATTCCAACGCCCCAGAGAAACGCAAATGTCCAACATGCACCCAGCCGTTTGTCATTCAGGCCAAAGCAATGTGGCAGGCGGACGAGGACGACAGATCACTGGGTATCTGAGTTTGTCTATTTTAGTTTGTCTAGTTTTCAATCTTGTTGTTCAGTTTCAAGACGATATATTTCCATCTGTCGTGGTTTCCTTCGGGCATGACAGATGGCGAAACAGTATTTTGGCTTTTTGGCCCCAAACTGTGCTGGTTTCCGATAAAATGGCGGCACATTTGGTGGCAACACTAACGCTATATCTCTCTGTATTTTTGTCAATATAATATGGCAAGTAACACCTTTTTTACTTAAAAAAAAAAAACTATGTTATATATGCCAAAGGGGCCTAACTTGCCATTTATATGGATAGACTTCTGAATGTAGTGGTGAACAAGTATTTGTGATTATGTATTATGGCACATGGCATGAACAACCCATAATTAGACAAAAGTATTTCTTGGGTACATACATTACTTAGACCAGGCCCTACATCTTCCCAAAACAATGTACAAATATCCCACCGAACTAGCAAAAGACCCTTTTTCGCAGGTCCCTATTTCCCCAAAATAAAATGTTGAAGAAGCCACTCCAAGTGCTTGTAGATTATTTTGAAAGGAAAGATGTGAATAGTAAATAAAATGAGTGACTTCCAACAATTTATCCATAGTGGTGATTCAACTTGTAAGAGGGATCCTTGGAAATCTAATCTCTAAAGATTGCTTTCAATTTATGTAGAATCCAATCCTAGTGAACCTTTAATGATGCATCAATTCCAAAAAGGATACCTAATTGTGTGCCCTAGCTAGTTGATTTCTAGTTTGCACTAATGCANGGATCCTTGGAAATCTAATCTCTAAAGATTGCTTTCAATTTATGTAGAATCCAATCCTAGTGAACCTTTAATGATGCATCAATTCCAAAAAGGATACCTAATTGTGTGCCCTAGCTAGTTGATTTCTAGTTTGCACTAATGCAAGCAAGAAAAAACTCTTGACCTATATATTTGTGTAAATTTTGCAATAAGAGTTAGCAGATCTACAAATCTGGTTGTTATATCTAGATCACAAACAAATATGGGAAGTAAAACTAGAAACCCTGCATTTAAATAAATTATTCACTCCTAAACTCATGTCATTCAATAGAGAAAGAAACAATACCTCAATGGAAAGCTTTTACAACACATGTGAGGAAACTCCTTGAAGATGATGGTCTCATTAGCCTCCTCCTTGGGAGGGTTCTTTGTTTTTTCCAAGAGTGTGGCTTGGCTTGGCTCCTATTCTTTTTGGCTGAAAGTGATGATAAATGTGATCAAAAGATCTAGGGAAATTTCTACAACATCTAGAAATTTGTTACTTTCAAAGATCTAGGGAAATTTGTTACTTTCAATGGATGGATGAATGGAAAATGGGAGAGACCTCTAGAATTTATAAGAAAAATAATGGCTATCCTTGACATGGTCATGATAATAAAATATTATTGTTGACAGTATCAATTTTAACCATCAATTTTAGTGTTTTATTTTATTTTATTTTGCTTTTTTTTATAATTTCAAGAGGAAAAAGTCATAAATATGTTTTATGACCTTAGGAAAAGTGGTTCTTTAGGTCATAATAATGGAAAATGATGTAAACGTGGGTTTAGACATATGAATAAATGCTTCATTACCTCAATGGAAATATTTTACAACACATGTCGAAGAAGCTCCTTAAAGATGATGGTGTCCTTGGTCTCCTCCTTGAGAGGATTTTTTGGTGTTCCCGATTGTGTGGTTGTCATGCCTCATATTATTAATAATAATAAAAGTAATATAATAATTACCTAAATTGGTCATAATAAGTACTTGTATAAATAAATAATAATAAAGAAGTATAATAATTATCCTAAAGGGTCATAATAAGTACTTATTAAGGATATTTGGGTAATTAAAGAGATGATATTAATAAATATAGGTAATAAAAGAAAATGGTAAAGTAATGAAAATTTATGGAGAAACCCTAAAATATAATAAATAATCAAATAATTGATGGGATGGATTCTATATAAAGATGGAGGAGAAGGAGAAAAACATATCTCATTTTGCTTGAGAAATTTGAGGACAAGACTAAGAAGAGTTGGCATAGTAGTGGATTGAGGGCTCGGGGAATATCAATCGTGATCACTGAGGGGTTGGTTGGGAGGAGATTCGTCCCTCACAATTTGTTGTAGCAAGCAGGATCAAGGATTAGAGGTCATCAGTAAGTGGATTCCTTCAACTTCTGGTAAGTTACTTGCCACTTCTTATAAATCTATGTAATATAGTTATTTTGATAATGGTTGCAATTTGTGAGGTATATCTATGTATTTAAATTTATTGAGATTTAGGGCATTACATATGGTATCAAGAAGAGGTTTCAACCCTTAAGACCTATGGTATCAAGATTCAAGATTTTGATGAATATTAGTGTGGTTGCTAAATAAAATTAGGGTTGTTTCTTGGTTCAAGAGAAAATAGTTATCTCCCATATATTTGTTGTTCATTTGATCATCTTGATCTGCAATGGCATTGTGCTTGCAGTCAGGGCATCAGTCAAATAGGTGTAGTCCATGACTAGGGCTATAGGTCCTCTTGACAAGAAACCCATACAAGTTTCCTTACATGGAAAATGAGATTTAGAATAAACTCGAAATACAAATCTAGAATTCTAGATTTAAAATATAGATCTAAGACAAAACTCTAATATAAATCAATGGTAAATCTAAAAACAAATGTGAGAGCTGTGATAACAAGTTTTTATTTTTAATTGTGTGATTGAAGATTGAACATTTAAATCGGATGGTTCTGTTGTTATATAATTGGTGGAGACAAAGTAACTGAAATTGCATTGAGAATTCATCCCTTTGATAATTGAAATATTCCATCCAAATAGATCGCGCCCTAGCCGATTAAGAACCAAACACAAATCCAGAGCAAAGATCGATAATCGGAGGGAAGGTAGGAATCCCTCAACGGGGAAATGGACCAGAATGCAATGGAACTATGCGAAGCGAAGCGCCAGGCATGCAGCCCAAATCGAAGTGAAAGATGTCTATTCATAACCATGTATAGGGGATCTATGAATTATAATTTCTAGAAAAGTAGTTGAAAAGACACGTTTAAGATGGTTTTGGTTCTTCTTTCTGGCTTTATTTTATTTTCTAGTGTTCATTCAAAAGTAAATAATCAGTCTTGCTTGGCCAGGAATTAGGGTTTCAATGGATATTAGGGTTTGGATGGATAATCATTAAGCATCTAAAGTTAAAATCTGGTTTCAATAACAGCAAATAGATCTGGTAAATATTGGTTTGTAAGGGAAAAACTACATTCAATTCGAGCAACAAATTACTATTCCAACAATATAAAAACAACAATGACATCTTTCTGAAAGAAGATTTGATGACTATTCCAAAAAAATCCAATGGGAATGTAACCAATAACCTTACCATCTCGCCTACATGGGAAATTGTTAGCGAGAGCAAAGTCAAAAAAAAATGGATAAAACTTGAATGATGGATTTGGAATGAGAATCGACCCATGGTTGTGATCTAACGGATTCACTGATAGTAAATTTTTATTTAGCCCCAGAACATAAAGAACCTGTGTAAGTTTACATGAATGCACACCAAATGGAAAAGAAACATTGCCTTGTTCTTGAAAATGATTATGATTCTTTGCTTCACATGTGGTGTTAAATTTTCCTATGCATATTTGATAGTTGTAGAATCTCGGAAACCTCATATGATGCTCCAAACATAATAATCAACTTGGCTTCTGATTTGCCTTGTCAAACTTGGTATGTTGATTGACATCAGTTGCATGTTTGATAACTGTGTAGTCCACAACTCTCTAATTCTTCAAATTCGAGATGAGTTTTCACTTTGGTCTTCTAGGCAGCGTGATAGCATTCCATACCTTAAGTGAATTGTCTAAACAACACGACAAGAAGCACTAGTCCTACCAGAGACATTACAACCAATTTGTGATTTCTAATAAAAAGAACAAGATACAGTTTACGTCTTTATTGCTTCCACATACTTTCAAAGATAGAAAATACAGTACCATAAGCTGCTTGAACTTGGATGTTGAAATAAAGATGAGGGAATCAAATACTTCCTTTGTATAGAGAACTATTTCAAAGCATGGAGAACTGTTTCAAAAGGCGTTGGCTAAACTTTCTAATTTTGGGGTTTTTTTGGTCGGAATCCAGGGATGTAAATCTGGACAAAATCTTTTTTTTTTTTGTTTAAATTGCATTTCTTAATGCATAAATGGATTCAACTTGCTGAAAAATCCCTGGGGCACTCTGATTATACAAACTTAACCACTCAAATCTGTAGATCCAACCACTCCTCACCATATTTTGGACAAAATCATACTAAAAAAATGGCAAAAAAACCAAAAGTACAACATTTAGAGTAAGTTGTTAAACATTTAACCTCATCTTATTATACTTGCCGATAGGCATGGTATATAGTGTTGAGTTAGGTTTGACTTTCTATTAGTTCATGGTTGACTATAAAATATACACCCCTTTATCTAAAGTTTTAAAAAACAATGATTAATTTTAAATTTTAAATCTTATTTATCTGATATTTTATTGGCCAAAAACTTTGAAGTCTTATTGCTGCCTTCACTTCTCCCATTGTTAGTGTAATAAATATTTCTGCCATCTAATCATTTCATACCTATTTCTTATTTATTGAAAACATGAGTGATAAGGACAAATTTAATTGATAATATATAAACAGAAAAACAATTTGTGATTAAATCATTTAAAAAAAAAAAATTGTTACCCTAAACCTGACAGGACATTGCTCAGTCCTTCAACAGTCGGCAAAGTAGACCCTAAATATCAATCAATTGTTGCAATTTAATTGCAGAAAATGGCGCTACCAGACCTAAAACAATGTTCACACTCAGTCGATCACAGAGACTGGTGGGTCTGCGCTGGCGTGGACGGGAAGTTTTCGTGAGGAGTCAGGCTTACATCAATATGTAATTTTATTGTTAAACATACGCATTATTCTTGGAAGATTCTTAAACATATTCATTATTCTTAGATTCTTCCGAATAACTCGGATGGCATTAGATTCTTAAACATATGCATTATTCTCGGATTCTTCCTAAGAACGAGATTCTTAAAAATTTAAACATATGCATTATTCTCGGATTCTTCCTAAGAACGAGATTCTTAAAAATTTATAACTCTTTTTTATAGGTAAAAGTTAAATTTTTTAATGTTTTTTTAATTAAAATTAAATTATAATCAAAGTAGTATTTAGTTTTATATATATAATTAAAATCAGAATTTTTTAAATTTAAATTAATATTCATTTTCTAATCTTATTAATCAAATTAAAATAAACAGTTACATTTTTCCAAATAAAAATTTACATGAATTTCACCTAGAATCAAATTAAAATAAACATTTACATTTTTCCAAATAAAAATTTACATGAATTTCACCCAGAATTTTCATCCCTAATGTAATTTAGTTTCAAAATGGGTTTGGCTAAAAAAAATTATAACTTTTCTTAAATTACAATTTTGATATAATTTAGTTTCAAAATTAGTTTGGCTAAAAATTTTAATGTAATTTAGTTTTAGATTTGGTTTGGCTAATTTGGCTAACCATTAACAATATATTACATTCTTGTATTGTTTTCATATATTGAGACTTCAGCATCTCTTGCATTGTTTTCATGTATTCAGACTTCGACAGGTATTTGCTACCATGTAACCTTGTTTATTCAAGTCACCAATCAAGTTGGATTGACCATGTGCAAGGGAACCCATCTAACATAGGATTCGTTGAATTAATAGGTAGGTCAACAAGACGGTGCATAGGAGTGATTGGCCTCCACAAATGACAGCGAGAGCACTATCAAGGAAAGAGAACAAGGAGGAGGGTGAGGGAACTTTGATCTAGAAGTCTCATGTCAAGAGGTAAAATTTGGTAAACATGTACCACATGTTTTTATTCTTATTCCATTATATATATCTTATTTTATATATCAATTATTAGAAGAGTGCATGGTTTGTAGAAAAAAATTCAAATTTTACAGATAAATGAACAATTCAAAGAGATATCAACAACCCTTTAGAGGCAGTTGTTTCCACAAACATTGGACCCAGACCTTGGTTGGGAGCACTATGTTGTAATTTAAATTGTTGTGAGCATGCTTTATTTTTATTCAAGCATTGCATATCGCCCTGAAAACATGTCCAAAATTCAAAACAAAATAAAAAACATCTTATGCTAACTTTGAAGACGCGAGGAGGAAGTATTGCCATTCTAGGAAATCATGTAGAAGTTTGAACTAACTAGACAATCAACCTATGAGTACACTTATTACTCCAATAGTGTGTTGAATCAATCAATCAACTAGTTGACATTTTTATCTTAACAAATCAATCAATCAACTAGTTGACATTTTTATCTTAACAAATGGTACAACCTTGCTTGCTTGAACTTTTCAAGTGATTGTTCTAGTACTTTTCCATCAAACCAATTTGAAAATAGTCTCAGCTAACAATAAGAGAATTTAAACCTAGACAGCCTTCCCTATATATAAGATGAGTTCTCTTCTTAATTGGATATGATAGTTGACTTATATATATGTGCATATATAAGAATTGTGAGTTTCAAACCAAATTAGGGATGGGTGGTTTCTCTCGTGATCGATCAATTCCTTGATCTTAGAGCTATGATATTACAATTTCAAACATGTGCAATTAGAAGACCGACCGTGTTGACTGAAAACGAGGAGCACAAGTGTGTCTATCATTGTATTGTGTGTCATACAAAGCAAGGAGTAAGGGTTTGATTTATTTTTATTTTGAGCACTTGAATAATGATCTCTACAACATTGTTTATATTTTATCTAAGCATCATTAAAGATCGAATTATACTTTATCTAAGCTCTATTATTTGAACAGTTTCATCAAAGTTTGCACACATTCAGCACTTAAATTTTTCTAAGCAGTGGCACCTCTCTGTGAATCTGAATTTGTAATTGGTACCTTGACATTTTTTGACATTTGGTATAATTTCATCAGTGTTTATTGAGTGCACTGCTCTACAAGCATAGTGACTATGCCTTGAACACTTGTATCTCTCCTTCATATCTAAACATTATTGATGCATTGATTGAGCACTAGTTTCACCATTGTATGATGGCATATGTTCATCTTTGCGGGGTACCATTAAGTCTATCTTTCATAATAACAAACTCATGATAATTTCCTAAACGTTGTTGATATTTCTCTATGCTTTGAATGTCGCTAGTTACACTGCTCCAAGGACACACGTAGATACAAATATATCATTGTTGGCATATTATCATTCTATATTTCTCATTAAATAAATTCATATTGGTTGTGTTTGGACTTGGATGATTGTTGACAAATCATCATTTGCTTGGCATCAAAATCATACTTTGAATCACTAATCTTAAGGTCAAAGGTAACACACTAGAAATTTGTGTGAAATGATATATTTTAATGACTTCTATCTGCCAAGTGTCAAATTAGGATCCTAAAGGTTAGTTAACATTATTGACCTACCTAACAAGTAGGGTTATGATATTGTTTTTACTACCTTAAATGCATTAGTGCTTGAGTTATTAATGTTGTCTTGCTAAAATCTCATCACTCTTGGGTACACATGTTAAATATATTTTTCCAAATAACAAATCATATACTATTCAAAACACCTCTTGGTTGTTATTGATGGATCACAGTTGCAATCTACTCTTTAAAACAACACATTTGAAATCTATGGCTTGATGACATTATTATGTTTTTATTGTTTCATTTCAAGATACTTGGGTTATGTGACATACTATTTAAACCAACACATTTGAAATCTATGACTTGACGACATTATTATGTTTTTATTGTCTCATTTCAAGATACTTGGGTTATGTGACATAATTCCTTGACTTTTAGGTGCCTAAATTTGGGTTGCAATTAATAACAAATATGCGGCATCATTACTCAAGGAATTGGCTCAATTTATGCTCCTTCTATATATATGTCATGTGATTAAACTCTACTCTAAACAAACTTGATAAATGTACTTTGATCTGAATGTTTTCAATATGTGGTGTATATTTCCCTCTTGAAACGTAGTACTTGTGGTAACTAATAATCTCAAGCGTGATATCATGCTTTCACTATATTTAGCAACATATTCATGTGGTTCATTATTTCATATACAATCATATTTAATGTGAGTAGATAATTATTGCGGAGAATTTCTATGGATGATACATATTGATCAGTTTAATGGGTGACACCATGATTTTATCGTTCTCCTTACAAAATCATTCATTTTCAAGTGATTGTTGAGTCATAGAAGTTAATGGTTACTAGGTTGTCTTGGTCTGAGGACGTCACGTCTTGAAGAGGGAGAGAAAAAAGATTGAATGAATGATTTTCTTTTTCGAAGAAAGAAGTTCCTTGTTCCATCTTGCTACTTGAAGTTTTCTAGAGAATTGATTGCACATGTGTCAATAGTTATTGAAAAAAACATGGCCATTTCTTGCTTGACATTTTGGCTTATGTACGTAATGGTAAAGGGTTGGATTTTATTTGCATGTGACTATTTGAATGGTGAAACTTTCTAGGCGGAGTCTTTGCATGATTGAATGACTTTATCTTTCAGCACATAAACTAATGAAAGGATTAAGTGCTCAAGGAAATATGAAATGGATTGAATGGGAACTTGACGTATAGGGTGACTATACAGATTTTGTAATATGCCAACCTTCTTGTTGAAAGAAGAGGAAATGATAATCATGAAACAATTGGTATTAGGCACTAGTATTACTAATGATCCTTATTGAGTTAGCTTGGGCTCACAAACTAAGTAGATCCAAGTGCTAGATGGATGTTTTAATGATAATTCTTGCATTAGAATATGATAGTTGGTATTCTTGATATTGAAAACTAGGGGCTTGATTTTGTTGATGAATCATGATAATAATGTCCATGATATTTTATTGCTTTATGTGTTCATGATGTTATGCTATCCTAAGAGCCTATGGTATTTACATATGATGTTATGTGATTCCATTTAATTACGTTGATGAAAGGCTTTGTATTTGATAAATATTTGTTATATTGCTTATGATAGTATCTCCTAATGTGGTGACATCATGTAATTGCATGGAAATATTTATGCTAAAATATTCTAATATAGGATAGAAAGCTCGAGCTCTAGTAGGATACAATCATAATGTACTTGATTACATGCATCTACATCTTCTTCACACCCCATGAGAGGATAAATCATTATATCGGTTGGTGGTCTGAGTACATGGTTGTTCCATCCATCGACATCGGCCTACCACCAAAGGAATCAAAGTAAAATGATTTTTTCTATGAGACAATTTATATATCTAGCCTTTGTAATATGTGTTTGTGTCCTTTGCGAAAGTTATTATAGGTGAACCATAACTTTGAAGAGTTATGGATACTATCTTTGTTAAGTCATAAATTCATATTGGACTCTAAGAGATAACTAGGCCTCCTTCTCCCCACATGAAACTCTAGCTGGAAAGGCACCCTCCTTATCTCCCTAATTTTGAATGATGTTGAAGTACCTATAGACCATATGAGGGGAATCATGTATCTCATCTTCCAATGACTACCATCCTACGATGCATTCCCTAAGTCATTTGAAGCATAGATATTGGCCAAACCAAGAATGTGGCCATCCAAATTAAGCAATACCCAAAAAAAAATTGTGAAGGGTCCAACCCCCAAGCAAATACTATCCCAACGAGTTGGGGAATATGAGGATAATGGGACCTCCCTTTCCTTCACTATGTTGTTACACAACCATCTTGAACCTGATCAAGGTCATTCTCAACATAGACCCAATGGTTTTAACTTCTTGCAAGCATAATAAATATACCTCACCAATTGAAGACAGACTTGGTGGATGGTATGTTGTATACCAAGGTCACTCAAACCCTAAACATTCCATGAGACAACTTTCATTGTGAAATTCCAATGTACTGCATCTCCTCCTCACTTTCCTTGAGGCCTGAAAGAGCATCAAAAGAGTTTGGGATGGTAATCGATTTCATCAAGTGAATCCAATATTGAAAATTGATGGTTCGAGGTTTTTAGATCAAGTTGTCATTCAATTTTGAGTCCTCACATTTGTGCAACACTAGCATGGGGGAGACATCTCTACAAGTACCTCCCTGAACCAAAACTCAATGGGGGTGTTATTTTCCTCGTCAATGTGGCCTGGGGCCTAGACAGGTCAGTTGGCATGGTCATCAGTTGCACATAGACCTTTGGAGGCTCATTTACTTTATTTATTCACTCCACTTAGGTCCCTCCTCCTTCTACAACATTGATTCAAATATCAATAGGGACTTTGTAGGTTTGCATAAGTGAGGCCTCTTGTGGGTTAACTTGGTTCATCAAAGGAACATATCGTTTATGATGATTCGGAATTTGGCATCAAAATCATGTATCATGGAGGTTGATATACCTCACTTCCTCGTGATTCACTTTACTGAACACTCTAATGTAGAATAAATCCTTCATAAATTTTGACATATTGACTTAAACATATAAATCCCCCTATTTGGCTACCAATGTGCTCTAAAAAGGGCCCCGGTTTCATCAAAATACCAAGGAAATCCACCCAAACTGGGATGAATAGTTGAGCAACCTAATCAACTAAGAAACCCTATAACTAAGAGGAGAACACAGAGAGGTTATTCTTGTAAATCCATGGCCCACACCGAAAAATATCCATGACATGGGCCTTTAGTAAGGATTCAAGATTGAAAGCATTACTAGTCATGTGGATCCCAAACTTCCCTTACCCAACTATGGATAACAACTTCTATCAGAACATTCCCTATGAAATACCCTAACTGAGTTTCCTCGTATGCATTGTATGTAAATCATATTCATCAATATATCAATCATAATATTAGAAATAGGTTCAAAATCAACTCATGATAGACCTTTAGTTCAAACTTTTGGGGCACATTTAAACCATCATTGTTACAATCTATAGCTTTGGTGTTTTCCACAATGACTGTGGGGTTTTCTAGCATTGGCACTGCCCTTAGAGGCCTCCCAATAACCTTGTAACCTTGTGTGTAAACTCAACATGTTGAACTAAGGTATGGATCAACCAACCCATTGAGAAATTTGGATTTGTCTATGTCCACTTTGGGTACAGGTAACTAGCTATGTGGGTGTATTGGGCCAAATTATATAACTAACTAGTTGAGACAAGCTATTGCAAAGCTTGGTCGTATCTTTTATTTGATGTTTTGACCATTTATTGAAGTTGGTGGTTGTGAGAACCACTAATATTTTATTCCCTAACCCAATATTTTTATGCATGTTTTGGCATAGAGTCTCTAATTGTGATTGCTCAAAGGAATTAGTGTGAAACCATGGGCCTATGTATTGTTTGATCCATATATCTTAGAGAAGATCATGATTTTTAGATCAAAGTGGTCATTGGCATGATTTGTTACAGTGCATGGCTCCATTGGGTATTGGGCATGGCCCAATCATGTGATTTGTTGTGAATGACCAATCCACTACTAGGCATGTGGAAGACCGATTAGAGGTTGAGTTATAGAACTGGAGTGATCAAAAAATGGTGATGTGTGGTTTATATTTTGATTTAATCGTGGTAGATTGAAGTAGATTTGACCAGTTTGAGAATTGACTAATTTGTTTTGTAGTTTTTGAAACATAATATTGTGATTTGAATTGGAAAACCACGTGGATATTGAAATCTTGGATATTTTGAAGTGGTATGTGTGGGATGTTGAGTGCAGCATGTGTTGATGGTCACTTAACAATAGAGCTTGTGGTTTATCATGCCCAATTGAGGAACCCATCCTATATTAAGAAAGACCACTAAATCTTTGGACAAGAAATTAATAAATGGGGAGTGTTGTGTTGGACCGGTGTGCCTTTGCAGTATTGGCCATGAAATACCATTTGTGTGCCCAAACCATGTGAACTAAACATCAATGTGTGAAGCAAAGGGTCGCATTCCCCTTCATGTGATATTTTATGCTTGAATAAAACATTGAGGATATATTGTTTTATTTTTGTTATAAATTTGAGCATTGGGAAAAATGTTTTTTTAAGTGAAATTTTTTCAATTTCACTAAATTTAAAAGTTCTGAAGAAATTTAGGTTAAAAATTTTCATATCTTAATTAAAAACAAAAAATTTGTAGCCTAATTTATGATGCAATTCTCTATATATTTATACTTTTCCCCTAAAAATAAAACCTTTCCATGAATATATAATAGGATTTATTAACATTTTCGCCAAGTTCATGATTATGCATCTCATTTTTTACAAAATATTCATTACAACTTAATATTTATGCAACCATTGATACTCTTGGGAATACCATGAACTTATATTTGAAATCATGTTTAAGTATTTGTACCAAACAATAATTTTTAAGAATTGACATTTTTGTTCATGTATATCAACATGCATATGATAAACCATGTTGTATATAGTGTTTTCGTATTGGAGTTTTTAGCAAATTGAAGAAAATATTTTATGTATTTTTCAATGCCATTGTTTTTTTGTTGTAAGTTCTCTCTAATTTCTATGAAAGGTTGGTTTTTCTATAAATATTGTAACATATGATTTTTTATTATTTTTTGTCAATGATGCATAAGTGACATTCATGTATTGGTGTTGTACCTAATTTTCAAGGTAATAGAAAAATATAAATGGCATATCACCTAAGATAAATGATAATTTTTTATGTAAATATGATTTGATCACAAAACAGTTTGATAAATTATGACTTATATGATTTGAAAAAAAAAAAATTATTGGAAGGCATAGGTTATGTGGTGTTTGGTGAGATAAAGAATTATAGCAATAAAGGTTGTTAAATCCCAGAGAAACACACTTAAATTATCAACTAAGGGAATCGTAGACTTGTGAAGTTTTTGTGCAAAATTTATGCAACCTTCAAGGATAAAAGGGTTGTGGAATTGATCTGATTTGTATTATATTTTTTTAAGGAATGGGAACTACATGTGTTTTATATGCATCTTTCCTACAACAAGTGTTTTAGTGTTCTGCAAAAGAATTCATCCAAGCATAAATTGCTTTTGGCTCATTGGTTGGTGCTACAAAACCCTATAACTCCTTGAAATGGAAACTATGGTACTAAAAGTAAAATAACTTACTCAAAAATCAATGCTATGAAGAAAAAAAACCTAGTTATTGAAGAGTGAATTTAAAGATTTGGAAATAAACTTAATATATAGTGTGTTGAACAAAACAATAGTTCCTCTCACCAAGTGCAAGTTCATGGTATGTTGGAAAAATAATAATCACAACAACATAAATCTTCGTAAAATTGAAGACAATAATACAATGAAATACAAATGTAAATGCAAAGACACATACAAAGGTGTTTTCACCAGCAACCTCTTTAAGTGGGCCATAACTGAAGAGGACCAATAAATCCCTTCTTAAAGAACTTGGATTATCTCAAAAGAAAAACAATATTTTATTTCATCAACAAATTTCAAAATTGCAAACCCAACTCTATAGCTATCTAACCTTTGTTGTATGCAACTTCGAAATCTGCAACTATCTACCCTAACTCAAGTTGTAGATGAGAATAATTATACTAAAGAGGCCTTGGGTTCCTCATAATTGTTGAGGAACTCCAAGCTCTATACTAGCAATATTACTCCCTCTTCATCAGTTATGGTGACTTGTTGAGGAACATGATTCTAAGATGCAAGATCATCCTTTAGTGTTGGAATGGATGGTTTGATGGAGAGTTCACCAGGCCACTCTTACTCTTATTCAATTGCCTTGATGGGATGTTGTGGAGTGCACGGACAATCCCCATCTTCTCAAGTTAGAGATTTGTGCAATGTGCACCTTTGTATCCCCTCTTGTTTCCTTGTTCAAGCCACAAGGCCAAGTCAACCCTACATGCTCTAATTTTATACTAGTTGCAGTGTTGTCTCCCTTCTTAAATTGATTAGCACATATGGGCTGCAGAATAGAAGGGATGTCGCCCACTTTAAAACAACATTTCTACAATGATCGAGGCTACAAAAATCAACAAAACGTCAACAAACACATCTTTATTCCCTACTAATCAACATGAAGGAAAACTTGAGCATATTCATATAGCATCTCATAAAATGCCACCAAAATTAACCATTGTAATTAATTAATTAGAAAATAGTTAATGGCTACNAATGACAACATTTAATAAAATTTTCCAATGTATAGTGATTCACATACAAATAAAATGAAAAATAAAACAATAAAAAGATTCATCACAAAACAATAATAGATACATCTTCATTCTTATTTTAAAATCTGAAAGTCAAAACATTATAGTTATAGCTCATCAAAAATTTGCAAAATTGAACATCGTCTTCAAGGACATCTTAAAAATAATCAAAAATATCATATATCTCAAATTCTTCATTCTCAATAGACACATTATCTTCTTCGACATCATTTTGTGCTTCCATTGTGTTATTTTGTTCTTTCATTGGCTCTTTGATATCTGCAAGTTCTCCAAAGTGATCATTTCCAATCATTCATCCTAATGGTATTTGAGGTTCCTTTGACATTTTTGTCACCTTTGATTCACTAAAATCTCATTTCCTCAAGGCAACTTCTTACATTTCATTTGGAAGATATGGAATAGTATTAATTCATTGTTGAATAAAACTGCACTGCATTGGGTCACTTTCGATGGCTATGCAATTCCTTCCTTTCTGTAAGCAACACGCTAAAGTTGTACCTAATCACCAAATACAACATAAATAATGAAGTTAAACACTGTAAAAACACATAAATTAAAAATAATATATGGTTGAAGTATGATTTCATAAATATTAGATCATAATTCTTACCTGAACCCGAGAACAAATCCAAAACCCAATCTCCTTCATTTGAAAATGTATCTATAAGATAATTAATTAATACTTTTGGTTTTTGATAAATGTTAACCATCTCTCCTTTCAAATCTTTTTCCTCATATGTTAGCTTTCTAACCACAAAATTGTATACCAATACACTACTAGGAGTCTCTTCATCCTTTGCATTGACAAGAATAGAATTATAATAATCATCTTTTGTCCTAGTTGCAAGATGTATACTCTAAAAATCACGTTTAAATGATTCTCTATTGGAGCTTTGAATATTAGGCTTGTGTCTGTAACATAAATAAGTGCAAATCCAATTAACTTGTGAATTAATAAAATTGTTTTCTAATCTTAATTGCTAAACATACACTTTCAATATCTTACCAAATAAACGGCATCATTGTCTTTTCTTTCCCCTTGAAGTTTGATTGTACTAATCTTTGTTGTGTGTCTGAATAAAATACCAGAAATCTCCAAAATGGCGATGTTTTGACTTCCATAAATCCCATAACCACTTTATTGAAATCTTAGTAAGTATAAGGCTCAGTATCATATCCAATGTTTTGGATATTATAATCATGAGGAATATCTACAATAACTATGGGGTATTCTTTTTTAGGAACAATATTTGCAAGTTGTTCACAATCACCTAATATCACTTTATATTGAATTGTGTCAAGCCCATTCCAAATGTAGTGATCAAGGGTGTCATCAAGTTGAACAGTTTGAACACGTCTCCTTCTTTCTCTTTCAAACTTGGATTTTGAATAAAACTTTTGAAAGTTTCAGGTACTCCATTTGCATTCTTCTTTGGCATATTTAATGAAACAAACAAACATATAGTTATATATCTATAACTATTAAAATAGAAATAAATTAAGTTACAAACGAATAATATGAATGTAATCAACATACATTTTTTAACGCAACAAAAAATTGTTTCAATACTGCTATACAGCTTGAATCTGGATAGTTGAGTTTAACATCATCCCAATTTTCTTCATTCAACATCTGGACCATTTCCTCTTGTATTCTCATATACACCTTGTGACTAAACAAAAAAAATGTTATAATGGTATATATAATAAAATACTTAGAACATTGATATGTTAAACTAAAAAAATTAATTTTCTTGTCCTAACATAAATAGAAATAACTCAAGAAACTTACTTTTTAAATTCATCACACATTTCTTCCATTGACAATCCTCTCGACCTTACATGTGATAATATAGCTATGATAAGTTTCTCATCCTTCACTCCTTGTATTTTTCTCCAAGGTGTTATAGTCATATCATCTGGAAGTTTTTTATTTCAGGACATGTCTTGCTTATGCCACATATCAATGGTTTAGCCTTTTTAACTCTCTTATTTTTTATACTAATATTTTTCCATAGGGTGAATATCTCATCTATCAAATCCCATACATGTCCAGTTCTAAATCCCAAATGAAAAGAGCTATCTACGGCTCTAAATACATCACTTCTTTTGCAATTTTTTTCTTTTTTATTTTCATCATCAAGTGGGAATCATATTTCCATACAACATTGCTTCTGAAACTTGGCATCAACATTTGATCTCTCCCCACAACATATTTCATAAAACTCATTATGGATCAATATCACCCTTTAAATGAAAGTCATGGACATTTTGTACTCATTGTTTGTGTTATGATCCCATGCCAATAACTTTGCTTCTGAATCTGTTAAACCAACATAAATTATGCATTTGACTGTCTCAAAAAAAAAATTATTGGGATATTCTTGCATCAATTCTCGTCTAGCCTCTGCAGAATGATTTCCTCCAATCACATAATATTTGTAGTCAAAACATTTTTATCTATCAAATTCTTCCCTCATATGAACTTCCATTGGGTCAACAAGAACTAGGTAGTCAACCACATGTGCATATGGATCGTACCTAATCAATGCTTTAAAATTGTGAAATATGCAAGTGATGTGGTTTTCTAATTTGATAATTTTTCTTGCCCTTGTGTGGGTTTATAAAGTTGTTTCACATTCATCTTAAATGTGTGGTCATCATCAACTAAGTTTGTTTTCCTCAATCTATTTCGAATGGCATTTTGTGTTGTTTTCATAATACCATCCTCTAGATCAGCACCTGGTGTTATTATTTCTCTGCTACCTTTAGGACTTTCACTATAATACTCTGAGCTAACAATGGCTTATTGAACATCATCAACAACAATTTGCTTTTTTCCTCTTATGATTTAAATGGGTTTCATCTAAATCAACGATTTATTCATAATTAATAGGAATGGACTCATCATCGGTCATCACTCTTTTGCATTTAGCTTGTTTATTCTTTTTGCGAAGAGCGATAATATCATTGGGACTAATCTCAACAAAATATTCATTTGGAGTTTCTTCATTTTCAAATGTAACCCTTTTAGGATTTTTAGAATAAGGACTTTTCTTTCTTCTTTCATGTTCTTTTATGTCTACTCTTGCAGCTTCAACCTCCGTTACTTTTTGTTTCTTTTTCCTTCCTTCTTGTGTCTTTTCAATATGAAAAGCATTGATGACATCCATGATATTATTCTCTGTAGAGTAAATCCCCACTCACATATGTGAAACTCGTTCAGCAAAATCCTGTAAAAATAAAATATAACATTTTCATGTTAAATAAAATTAAAAAATTACCTTGATGCTAAAAATAATAAACAACACAAAAATAAAAATAAAATAAAAACTCATATTGTCTTTCTCAATGTCATCAACGATGGATGCACATAATTCTGAAAAAAAAATTCATTCTTGTTATAATTTCTCAATTTAAAACAATATATAATCTTGATATAAGTTATGTCTTGTTTGACGAGTGCATAAACAATATATGTGGTTGGCACCAAACATATATCACGTAACAAGCCAAGTGCCTAATAATTTCCTTGAACATGTTCTAATTTGTCACAATACAAATATATATGATCTCCATTGTTGCCTTGCTTGTCTTTAACAAACCAAGAATATTCCAGTTTGTTTTCAAATTCCATAGATTTCCACTCTCTAACATTCTTCATTTCCCTTGATAGCTCAGGTGTTATGTTATCAATTTGTTTCCTAGCATTCATGGAGGTTCCAATTGCAATTTTGGATGTCATTATTGCAAGTCATGATCCATATATATTCATAGATAATATATTTCCTGTCATTTTTCCTATAGGTTGAAAAAATAATTAGGCCTTTTACATTATAATAAACTTTAAAAAAACATTGAATATAAGAACTAATTTTAAAAAATAATTAAAAATGTTGACCCATGGAGTTATTAGGTCGATGTCAGGACCAAGCATTAGCATTCGGGGGCTAAGGTGATGCCCGGCATCGCCCCATCCCCCATGGCCAAGCCCTATAACTTGGTTATGGGGGCTGGGGCGATGTCGAGCATCGCCCCAGCCCCCGCACGACCAAGGCACGGTCATGTGGGGCCCAGGGCTTGGTCATGGGGGCTGGGGCGATGTCAGGCATCGCCCCAGCCCCTCCATGGCCAAGATGATTGTTCCTTGGTCATGGGGGGGCTAGGGTGATGCCTGGCATCGCCCCAGCCCCCATGACCAAGCCCCGAGCATCACCTAGTAACCACCATGGGCCAAACTAAAAACATTTAAGTAAAAAACAATAAAAAAATAACTAAAATTTTTTACAAAACTATACATAAATTTGGTTTTTTTTTCTTCTTATTTTGAAAAAATCATAAGGATTTTGTTAAAATTTCTTTGAAAAAAGTCTCAATTTTTTTTAAAAGTCGTGATTTTTTTAGAAAAAAATTAGGGTTTTTATAATTTTCGCATGAAAAATTCTTATGTGATTCAAAGATGATCTTATAATTATTGTTTTGGTAAATGGTAAGAATTTTAAAAATAAATAACCTCTAAAATGCTAGATTCTCCTCGAATGTCTTCTCGATGTTTCTCCCTTGTAGCGTGCTCCAAATCCTTTAACGAATACTGTCCAAGATATCACACAATGTAAAAAGAAAAAACAAGACTGTGTATATATAACATAGATGATATAAATTATTGTTAGTATAATGAATGTGGGATAAATAAAAATGAAGAATATTGTCTACATATACACCTAAAATTATATGGATCATCGTTATGTTTAATGAATGTGGGATAAATAAACGCAGTAGTCTAAACATTCTACCTTTTGGTTGTTTTTCGGCAATTTTTTCGTTTTGATTTTGCCCGAAATCCGGTGATGAATGGTTGGATCTGCATATTTGAGTGGCTAAGTTTGTATAATATGAGTGCCCTAGGGGTTTTTCAGCATGCTGAATCCATTTATGCATTCAGAAATACAATTTAAACAACAAAAAATAACGATTTTGTATAAATTTACATCGTTGGATTCCGACCAAAAAACCCAAAAGGTAGAACGTTTAGCCAACGCCTAAATAAACAAACATGAGAAATATTGTAATTAACAAGTAAATAACGAAATAAAAGAGTAAAATTTGTTTTTAATTTTTAAGAGAAAATAATAAGGGGAAAAAATTGGGGGGAAATTTTGAAGGGAAAAAATTGAGGGGGGATTTTAGAGGGAAAAGATCATTCTGCAAGTTATAAGAATTTCATTGGGAGGGTGAGCATTTGTATCATTCTATGTTCTTAGTGAGAAGTGATGGCTTCGTCAAATAAAGAAGATTTTATTTCTAAGACATCAACAAATTGTTCGCATACCTCTTTTGTTGGGACTAGCAAATGCGATGGGAATACTTGTAATGCAAATTAGGTGTCATATTTTACAGCTAGTCAAAAGTTTGATCATAATGCAAGCAATGTTATTCATCATGTTCCTCAGGAAAGTCCTAAATTAGAGGAATTTGAAGGCACGAATGATGAAGAGAAGGAATATGATGGTGATCAATCTATCCAGTTGTTTAATAGTAATGAAAATAATCAAAATGTTGGTCGAAGTGGAGACTATGATCAAATTTAAATGATTGGGATGAAAATTTTCCTCCAAGTGAGTATTTTCAAGGTACCGATGAATATTTCTAACGTACCAATGAATATGATGAAGAATTTCCCTCAAGTGAAAATTTTAAAAGAAGTGAAGATGATTATGACAATGGTGGACACTCTTTCCTGAGTGGGAAATTTAAAGAAAGCAATGTTGGTGATGATGAATTTCCTCCAAGTGAGGATTTTGAAGGTACTGATGAATATTTTCCTCCAAGTGAGGATTTCCAAGGCACGAATGAGGATGATGAAGAACTCCCCCCAAGTGGGGATTTTAAAAGTAGTGATAATGATTATGGCAATGGTGGACAGTGTTTCCTAAATGGAGAATTTAAAGGAAGCAATGTCGGTGATGATGATTTTCCTCCAAGTGGGGATTTTCAAGGTACCAATGAGGATGATGAAGATTTTCCTCCAAGTGAGGATTTTCAAGCCAGTAATGAGGATGATGAAGAATTTCACTCAAGTGAGGATTTTCAAAGTAGTGAAGATGATTATGTCATTGGTGGACACTCTTTCCCGAGTGATAAATTAAAATGAAACAATGTTGATGATGATGATTTTCCTCCAAGTGAGGATTTTCAAGATACTGATGAAGATTTTCAAGGCACTAAGGAGGATGGTGAAAAATTTCCCTCAAGTGGAGATTTTGAAAGCAGTGAAAATGATTATGTCAATGGTGGACACAATGTTGATGATGATTTTCCTCCAAAGAAGGATTTTCAAGGTACCGATAATGATGACGGAAAATTTTCCTCAAGTGAGAATCTTAATGGCATTGATATTCTTATGGGTGATGATGATTTTCCTTCAAATGAATATTTTCATGAAAGATCCAATGACATTGGTGAGGATGGTAATCATTTTTCTAGTGATTTTGATATTCCTCTCATGAACGAGATTATCAATGAAGATGAAGGACCTAGGAAATAATATCATGTTCTCAATCATTCAACTACAACAAATCAAGGTGATCGACATTCTCTTGTTCAATCTCCTGACAAAGTTTTGCTTGATATTCCTTCTGGTGATGAGGAAAATCCTTCTAGTGAGGATGATGAAATATTGGATACATTGCAAAGAAACATTATGTCTAGGACCAGGACTAGACCTTTCTATATCAATCCAAATCATTCTAGTTATACAAGGTCTAGGAAATAATTTCTCACTAAATCAATTTCCATAAGTGAATTGATTTCAAGTGGATGTTGTCAAAAGAATTGTTTGAAAAGCATGGACTACATGTATGCCTTGAATAAAAAGAAGATATATTTTTCAACGAATAAGAGCATGCAAATTTCATATTTGATGGGGTGCATGATATCCACCAAGACAGGATATGATTATCGCATTGGGAATATTTTACTTTGCAGAAAGGCATTCAAAAAAATCCACTCAATTGGTAATCTTCGTCTATCAAGAATCCAGACAAGGTTGGAAAAAGATCCTTCATTTTATTCAAAGGTACATCATGGACAAGAGAGTGGGACATTGACAAACACTACATTGTCATGGATGCGTGATTTATTTTCCAAACATGGAGAGTGTATGCCAGAAAGAAACACAATACATATTCCAGATAATTTCTCAAGGAAGAAAATCTACGACTTGTACAGAGGATATGTTGAAGGTGTTGAAGGAAATGGTAATTTTATTACATATGCATATTTTACAAGAATATGGAAGAAACAATTCAACAATGTTTGTATTCCTAAGAAGTCAAGGATGGGGATTTGCAGTATATGTTATACTCTTAAATCAAGAAGAGATAAATCTGAAGGGGCAGAAAGAGGTATGTATTTACTATTTTGTTTTTTTTTAATTGGATAATTATCAACTATGAAAACATATGATCAATATTTTCATTTATGTCATGTGCAGATTCCATAGTCAAAGCACTTCAAGAATATCATAATCAACAATAAAGTGAAAGGAAAAATTTGTGCAAACATCAAAAGAAGTGTCATGATGCTCCAAACAAATATTTAGGTATGATAATTGATGGCATGGACAAGAAGAAAACACTTCTACCACATTTTGTTCATACACAAAAAAAATTATAGGAAGATAATTCCATTCAGTTTCACTTGATTGGTTGTATGGTTTTCAATAGAAAAATGTGCCCAGGGGTTTACTTCACAGCTCCAAATACTCATAATGATGCAAATCTGACCATCACCATAACTCATCATGTGCTCACTCACTGGTCTAGAAATCTTCTTCAAGTTCTTTATCTACAATTGGACACCACAAGTCGTGAAAATAAAAATCAAATTGTGTTTGGATATCTAAGCATGCTTGTTGAACTGAGAATCTTTCAAAAGGTGAAAGTTGGTTTCCTTCATGTTGGACACACTCATGATCATATTGATCAAATGTTCAGTCGTTTTTCAATAAAATTGAAGAGGGAAAATGTTGGAAGCCTACCATCATTGATTGAATGTATTAAGAAATCATACATTCCAGAGCCTATTTTTCATATATTAGAAGAAACTGTTGGCATGCGAAGATTTATTCAGGGATCACATCGTGAAGAAAAATGTATTGAGCAGCTTAATGACATTAGTTTCCAATATCAATTTTGTTTCAAAAAAATTGATAGGAAAACACTTATATGGGGAAAGAAGTATTCAACTACTACAGAATGGGGGCCTTCATCAAGTTTAGCATTTTTTAAGTTCATTCTAGATCGTCCAATATTTGCATCAAAGTTTTTATTTTTACAATCAGTTGTTGAAATCCATAACACACAGAGGCATAATAGAGATGTAGATTATTCTAAATGTTTGGAAGAAATAAAAAATTCCATTAAGGATACATATGAGTACTTTGATGTTGTTGATTTTGTTTGGTGGGAGTCTTTTTTCAATAGTCAAAGTGACACAATTTCAAGCTCAACAAATGAAGATATATTGTTGAAGACTCCATTTCATTGGCAAAAAAATATGCCAAATGAATCTAAAGAAACAAACAGTGTTGAACAACAAGAATCTCAAGGTGCTATTGAGTTTACACAAGCATAGGAAAGAGAAATATATATTGGTTCGCAAAGGTCACATGCACAACGTGAAGCCATGGAATACCTTTACAGAGGTTCAGTACAAGATATTAAGGAAGGTAGTGTGATTGCAATCTTAGTGAAGGAAGATCCACATGGTTATTCATTATGGATTGCAAAGGTTATAAAGATTGAAAAAGAAAATGATAATGTTAGTGTAATTGAAGTGCATTGGTATGAAACAAGTACGCACCCATTCAATGGTGTGTACAACCCAGAGATGGTGATTGAGAAACATGTCAATAGAAAGAGAAAATGAAAGGGTCAAAACATAACTCGTGGTCACAATGACCTCTTAAAATTAGATGATGTTGACATACTTGTTTATGACTTCAATTTGACAAATAGAGGAACTCTTCGCTCCAAGACAACAGAGATTATCAAGAGGTTGTTGCCACAAGAAATAAATGCAAGATGGGACTCTGTTGAACCTAGTCCTAGATCTAAAAAGATTTTGACATCTGAAATGTTGGGCATGCATGTAGACTCATATGGTGCATTCATCGACAACAGAGAAGAGTATGGATCATCTACATCTTCCAATCATTCATCTGAAGATAATGTAGACTTTGATGGTATTTCAGAATCCATGAGTCAATCTGAATAAGTTTATGAAACATTTTATGTATTTTTTATCCATATGATGTTTGTATGGTAACTAGAAATGAGCATTGAACTTACATATGATCTTACATGAAGTTATGAATCATTTTTATGTTTTATGAATTATATGTTTTGATTATGGAGAATATAATAAAAAAAATTAGCTCATATGTTTTGAATATGGACAATATAACAATACTTTTAAGAAATAATTTATGTTTCATTCAATGTAACTTGAATTTATTTATTTTTATTAAAAGTAAAAAAATATCAAAAAGTGATGTTGAATTTTTAAAGTATATTATGATATTTTCATGCCATTATGTATTACCTTATGCTTTGAGTGATAAAGTAAGATTTAAAAAGTAAGTATTTAAGGATTGATTTTATGATTTTGCTAAAAATAATGATGAGTTATTTTACCACTTTATAAAAAAATGTCATTTTCATACCCCAATTTTAAAATGGGTGCTACTGCTAGAAGTACTTTTCAATTTGATGGTTTATTTTGAGGTTTTGGTTTCAATGGTACCAACTGCTAAAAATATGATTTCAAATTATCTAAAATTTTAACATTT
Source organism: Picea engelmannii (assembly GCA_009831015.1). Classification (NCBI taxonomy): domain Eukaryota; kingdom Viridiplantae; phylum Streptophyta; class Pinopsida; order Pinales; family Pinaceae; genus Picea; species Picea engelmannii. The sequence continues at coordinate 431,480 of ML777875.1, forward strand.
TGAAAAAAAAAATTCAAAAACATATTTTTTAGGTGTTTATTTTAAGGTTTTTATGAGCTATTGTATGAGTTTTGAAGGCTATGTTTGAAAAATGTTGTAATTTTGACCCCATTTAAAAAAATGGTGCTACCGGTAGCACCACTTTTTGATTTGGGGGCTAATTTTGATGTTTTTTGTGCAAAAATATGGGTTTTTTGGGCCAGAGTTCTCATTTTGAGGTCACAATTCTCATTAAGTCGGTAACTTTGTTATTGTATAAGGGACATTGATAAAACCTTATTCTTGTGGAATAATATACCAAGGTTCAAATATTCTTGGACCAAATTATTTTGTTGGTTTAAATCTTGAATCGGTTAATTTTGAAGGGGTCAGATTATGTACCCACTAAAAAAAATGAAACTATGGGTGTTCTTGATCTAAAATGCAAAAATTGATGATCCAAAAAAATTGTGAGGAGAATGGTGAGAAGATTTCTCAACTTCATGGTGAGTTTGTCTCCTTGCAGGAAACTAATGTCTCTTTGTATGCCATTGTTACTCAATTGTGGATGAAAAATGGAGGACTTAAAGAGTGGGTTGTCATGTTAGAGGAATCTAATACCCAATTATGGATGAGGTTGATTTCTTGCAATCCTCTGTTGTTTAACTTCATGAGCAAGTTGCTCCACTTGACACACTAAGACACCAACCTACTAGTGCACTTGAAGTTGCTTTCTTGCAGACCTCCATTGTTTAACTTCATGGCAATGCACAATTGATGATGGAACCTTGTGGTTTGTTAGTAAACTCAACTTGACACAATAAGACGCCAACCGACTAGTGCACTGAGTGATTTGAAGTATACTAGGTCCACTTTGGGCACATTTAACCCAACTATGTAGGTGTATTGGGCCAACTTATGTGGACCGTTATGGGATGTGGTCCCATATTTTGGGATATTAGGATGAACACCCAAACCTATATATATGAGAGGTTTTGCCTCATTTCTATCATGCAACAAGTGAATCAAGCATTTGTGAGCTTGTGTTGTAATATCATCGTAATGATGATATGATCTTATCTTGTTTTTAACTATTATTAGGGTATTAAGGATACCCATGATACATCTCTTGGTGTTCTTGTGTTCTTGGCACTTATGTTTCTACTAAGTTATAGGTTAATTTATGGTATCAAGGATATCCATGATGCATCTCTTGGTGTTCTTGTGTTCTTTGAACGTGTGTTATGTTTATGCTAAGTTACAGGTTAATTTATGGTTGAGATATGTATCATATATGTAACTCTAAGAATCTGAGGGCATGTGTGTATGGCTAATACAAAGTAAAAAATCCATACACTACAACATAAGTAGGTAAGTCGTCTTTGAACTAACCCTTCAACTAAGAGTAACATATTAAATGGAAAATACTCCCCATCGAACTTTATTGCCAATGAAAATTACATTATAGTTTTTTAGTTCGCATGCAATAGTCATATATGGTAGCACATGAGTAATCATTGTGATAACAACATTTGTATACCTCTATTATGCATGTTTTTACACAACACATTGCCAACTACAAGTGTATCCCATAATTAATATTAGAGGAGGTAAAATTGAAATTTGAAATTTGAAATGGTGAAGGTATGCTATAGGAAATGAAGGCATTACTCAACTCCATGAGAGCATTACCCATGGTGATGGTGATGGTGTTGTGTAGAGTATGAATTGTTCACACCAGTACTCGCATATACCCACCCACCTGGAGGATTTGATGTATGGTTTACACTTATGCCACATTCATACATGACTTACAATATGATGACACAAAACTTCTCTAGATGTCATTATGTGATGGAATCACCCTCCTTGAGCCTCCCTACCTTAAATGTATGACCTATTAGGGATTTCTAGCAGTTTTGTAAGGTTCTCAGTTGCCTTCCCTATCTTATTATTTGGCCCTCGGTTGTTGGTTTGGCTCATATTGACCCTCGAGGGACTTATTTGGTGTATTTCCTAACTTTATGGATTCATTTTGGGGTGCAAACCCCCAATTGGGTCCATAGTTACTTAGGATGCTCCATTACAGGTCCATAATGGTCCTAATCCATTTTGGGTTTTTATTTATGGGGTCAAAGTGAGTCAAACCAGCCCTTCCTAATCTCATGATGGGGAGTGTACCATATATTCCCAAAGAGGGTATTCCACCTGTGTTCAATGGCAAGTGGTATAGAGAGCATTTTGGGCCTAAACACCTATGGTAGAATGTTGTAAAACCCATGATTTAAAGTCAAAATGCATGGTACGAATTTGACTTGCAACTCAAGCTCTTTAACAATGAACCTAGCATACACTTATTCCTTGAGGTCGTTCCATTTCCTATTTATACATTTCCATTCCTCTATGTAAAATATCTTCGAACAACATATGTTTAAAACTTCATCTTGAAGGTACACACTGTAATTTGTAACACATATTGATCTAGCTCCCTCCCACCTCTCTCATTCTCTTAGTATGCATGCACCTATCATCTCTAGAACCTCTATAAGGATCTATTGTCATTATCTTGGCTCTAGCCTTGAAAGCTTTCTAATTCATCCTAGAACATATACATTGGCATAGTTCCACTCATACCTTGGATGATTCAAACCTACAACCTCAAGGAGGTTCCACCATAACCAAGGACAGGAAAGTAGCACCCCCCCTAAGGGAACTTTGATCTCTCTAATCATCACGTTCATTAATTTATCTTTTGTGGTAGTAGATATAGTGATATTTGTATATACATGTGTGTGTGTGTGTGTGTGTGTGTGTGTGTGTTGGAGAGCCAATGCAATATTATTTTGCAAGAAAGTTAAGCTACATGTGTAGGACTATCTGAGACATGGATCACACTTGGACACCTGTCACAACTCTCTTCTTCAGTACAAGCAGCTTCTTCACCTACAACAACAAATTTAGGGTGATTTCCTTCCATACTTCTCTGTCTTTTCATCATTAGGGTTTTAGCTCACTAAATGAACCTTTTGTAAATTAACCCTAAATTGTTAATTTACTTTCCTTTGTTAATTTGTTAGTAAAAACTAATGTGAAATATAAACGAAGTACCTTAATAATATAAATATATAATTAACATAATCAAGATCTAAAACCCTAATTAACCTAGTGGTTCTACCCCTCTCTTTGATCCTCTCTTTCCTCGCCCTAAGGTTTCTCGATTTTACCCTAAAACTGATTCATGACTCCTCTCTTTCTCTCCTTGTTAGTGTTGTGCATTCTATGGTGGTCTTCAATCCCCACCCTCACATTGCATGTGGTATAACAAATCAATTCATTTTCTACATTTTAGTGACTCGATGGGGGGAGTTCCTATCAACCCTTCCTTCTCCCTAGTGAAGGCTCTCTCCTTTCCTTATTTTCCTTCTCCTTGGGACTATGGAGTCCTCCTCTTGTCTTTCTTCTCACTTCCTTCCCCTAGCTCCTTTCATCTTTCCATCAACTAGTTATATCCTGAAAACATATCCAACCTTTCACCTCACTAAGATGAGTATCTTGAACATTATTCACGGAAGTTATCCAAGTACTCGTACAATGATTCCATTGTAGCTCAATAACATAGGGATCCTTCCCCCTTATTACTATATAAACCAAGTTAATCATGGATCATATCCACTACTTCCTCCCAACATGACAGCTTTTGTTTCCCAATGCTATCATACAACTTCACCCTCTTCTCTTAAACAAATAGATCTACAACCTCTCGGTTTTTGTAGGAAGTGTGACGTAATCATGCCCTGCATGTGTAAACTTGAAGAGCTAATCCCTATAGAATTTGTAGAACTCAGAGACTTTTTGAGGAAACCCTTCCCTCCACAATAGGTTGACCAAACAAAACCTCTTATCATTTCCTTATATTCAATGCTAAGTACCTCCACTCATCGATTTGAGGAACATGAGGCTCTCTCCCCTAAGACAAGTTCTTCTACAGCTAATAACAAATACTTATGTGTTAACCCTTGTGCTAGTTCAAATAAGTGGTGTAGGTATCATAGATGCAACACTCATAACTCAAATGAATCTTGTGTCCTTCGATAAAATAACTCTTCCTCTTCCTAACAAGGCTCACAATCTCCCTCAATCCAAGTTACTACCTCTCAACAATGCACTTCCCCTAAACAAGATGTTACATCTCAACTCAAAACTTCTTCAAGACAATATCTCCATACTTAACTTACTGACAACATGATTTCTCTTGAACCAAAGTATACATTGCAAACCTTTGAGCCACTTCCTCCAACTCAAGCATGGGGTGATGTGCCTTCAAACTAACAGGACCTCTCAAAACCTATAGGTTGGGTATTCTTCTAAACATTTTAACTGTGATGGATGGTGGAGTACCAAGAGTTCCATTATCCCTCATTTCCCTCCTATCCCTCTACTCCTTAGTGAACCTTCTCTCTTGCTTTGGGAAATTGCCCCTCCTCTCCTCTTCCTTTCATTCCTTAAGAATATTATCCCTCCTACATCCTTGGGGAAGCCTTGCCTTGCCCCTTAACCACGCAATTTCCCTCTCTAGGTCACTTGACCTCCCTTATATGTTTTTTTTCAACTAACATGATATGCTAAAGGTATCCCTTATCCTCTCACCTCCTTTTGTCTTTTTTTCCTCCTTTCTCTATGCTTCCACTTGTGGTTGCGTAGCAGGTAACTTGGTTCTTTCTAGGTCATTATCTCAAGTACAATGCTATTTGAGATGACTTCTCCCTAGTTAAGGCTCACCATCACTCACTCAGTCTCTCTCTTTCAAGATCTCACCCTTGGTTGATTTCATTATGTTGCCTACAACTACAAAGTCCCTTTTGCGACACTAACACCTCCCTCCTATCACCTCTCACCTCCCACACCTTTACTATCCCCATACCAACATTGTCACCTTACACCCTTGCTACTTCCATACCAACATTTTTGGCTCGTTCCTTCGATGGTTCTTTCAACATCGCCTCAAGCCTTTGTTGATGACACTTTTGATGGTGCCTTCCCAACATTGTTTCCTTATGACTTTGTTGATGTCACCTCGTCAACATTGGTGTTTTCAATGGTGCTTTCTATCATCGCCACCTCATGCCTTCCTTAATGTCACCTCACCATCATTGGTGTTTTCAATGGTGCTTTCCAACATCATCACCTCATGCCTTTATTTATGTCATCTCACCATCATCGTTGCCTCATGTGCCCTCATTGGTGTGAGTTAGCATTGTCACCTCTCAGTGTAGCTTTCATCTTCCTCTATTTTCTATCTTTCCCTAGAGTTATTGTCATTATCCCTTCTCTTGATTGAGGCAATTTTGTCATGTAGGTACCTAGCTTGTTTTAGCATGCTCCTATATTGTTGGTTCCCACCCACATGTAAATACAAGTAGCGTCACTCTAACTCTTCTCCCTTCCTTTCATTTTGTTGTCATAATCTAGCTATTGTGTCTCTTTCATAAAAGTTAGATTAATTCCATGATTCATCTCTTTCTTACATAGTTTAGCTATTATATTGCTAAAATATAGTTAAATTTATTGTTGATTGTCTAATCTCATCATTTACATTTCATTGTTTAGTTGTGTGCATAGTAGTTAAGCTTGTGTGTTCCTATATCCTAATATTCTTGTTTTCATGCATCTCATGTCTATCTTTATTTATTTATTTACATGTGCTTGATATAATATTTTCCTACATAAGTATGCATTAGCCTTGCTTTTTGCGTTGATTATTGGGGCATGTGATCTCTATGCAAAAGTCGAGTACTTAAGTGAACCTGAACATTAGATACTACACCCCCTCAACATGTATGGGCAATAGTTCATGCTACACACACTAGCAAGCCAATTCCTATGCATCATTGTTTTGTTATTGGCAGCTACTCCTATTTTTGCTTTGCTTGCTTATCTCCTTCTTTGCAACTTGTTATTATCTCATGTCATGGATAACAACTCCTATAAAGGGGGCAATATGTAGTGTATGAATTTATATATTAGTACTCACAAATTCCTACCCACCTGGAAGTTGCGATGTATGGTTTACTCTTGTGTCATGTTTATACATGACCCCTTCGATGATGGCAAGATACTTCTCTAGAAGTCCTGTGATGGATCACCCTCCTCGAGTCCCCCTAACTTATCCTAGATATATAACCTCTTAAGGATGTCTAGAATTTTGGTAGGGTCCTTGGCCTTATTCCSTCTCTTGGTCGTCRGTTTGGCTMCTTTTGACCTTCGCAACACTCGTTTATTTCCTAACTCCATGGGTTYAGTTTGAGGTGCAAACCCTTGATTGGATCCATAGTATTAGGATGTTCCATTACAAGTCTATGATGGTCCAAACATGTTTTTGGTTGTTATTTATGGGTTCAAAGTGACTCAAACCCCCTTAATTCTTCTTGATATCATRGTGAAGAGTATACTACAGCTTCCTAAATAGGGTATCATGCATGCATTCCATAGCTAGAAGAACAGAGGGATGTTTTGGACTTAAAAACCTGTAGCACGATGTTGAAGAACCCACATTATGGAATCAAACTGCATAGTACAACTTGGATGTACAATTCAAACCCTCCAACAGCTAACCTAACATACACCTATGCCTTGAGATCATTCCCTTGCCTATTTCTACCTTTCTATTCCTCTTTGTAAAGTTTCTAATTCGAATAGCATATTCTTTGAAACACTATCTTTCATACATACACTCAAATTTGTGACACATCTTGATCTAGTGCCCTTCAACATCTCCCATGCTCTTGGGCTACTTGCACCTGTCGTCTCCAAAACCTATACAAGGATCTATTGTGATTATCTTGGCTCCAACCTTGAAGGCTTGTTGATTCATATTAAGGGAACTTCATTGGTGTAGTTCCATGATTCCACTCATACCTTGAATGATTCAACCATACAAACTTAAGGGAGGTTCCATCACAGAGAAGGCAAGGGAGGTATCATCACCCCTAACACTTGGCTCTCTCTCTACTCCACACTTTCATTGATTTAACTTTTATGGTAGTGGATCTAGTGTTACACACACACACACACCAACAACGACAAATTATGAGTTCCTTCCATACTTCTATTTTTTTCAACATTAGGGTTTCTAGCTCACTAAAGGAATCTATCGTAACTTAATCTTAGATTGTTAGTTACTTTCCTTTGCTAATTTGTTGGTAAACCCTAATCTACAACCATAGGTTAACATAATCGAGATCTAAAACTCTGATTAACCTATAGGCTCTCCCCCTTTCTTTGATCCACTCCTTCATTGTCCTAGGGTTTCTCGGTTTTTCCCTAAGACTAAGTGGTGACTCCTCTCTCTCTCTCTCTCTCTCTCTCTCTCTCTCTCTCTGTTAGAGTTGTGTGCATAGGCAGTCTTCAATCCCCACCCTCACATTGCTTGTAGTAGCATGAATCCATTCATTCACTACATGTTGCACATACCACATGCACTACTTAGCCCTTGAGTGCATTAGCAATGGCAAAGGCATGTTAAGATGTTGCTAGGGAGTAATTGGCAAACCTCTATGGTCATCCTTTATCTTCTCGACTCGCTCTCTACCTTGTAAGGAATTGTCTTTGGAACTAAAATATCATAGTAGGAGCCCCTTTCATTGTTATCTAAATCCTTCTACAATATCATAATCACCATTGTAGGGAAGGTGTCTTGTGGCTAACATAATCTTTTATGAAAAAGAGGACAAAGATGGAGTTGAAGAGCAACGTGTTTGTGGAAATTGGTAGCTTTGTTATGTGGGTTTCATTGTAAGCAGCTTGCTCAAGAAGGCCATGGTAGATTTCAGCAAAGTTGAATTTTGTGTGGGTTGCCTCATTGTTTGTCATCACTTATATTCAAATCCAAACTCAAAATGGATTAAAATTCTTTGCATTCTCCTTTAATGAATGGCTCTAAAATATTAGAATTGTTGCAAAAATAATCTTCATATGGTCATGAAACTATACATAATACTGACTATAAAACTGAGATTCATGCATRAAAAGGTAAAACTATTAATAAAACATACCTACCTACCTACCCATACCTAGGTATTAATAAAACATACCTACCTATACCTAGGTATAGTAAATAGCGTTGAAATTATCTAAAACTATTAATAAAACATACCTACCTACCTATATCTATATATAGTAAATAGCGTTGAAATTATCTAACTATTCTCCAAACTAGTTATAACCTGCAAAAGTCTTTATTCTTATTAAGACATTTGATTTTGATATGGATTTTGTTGGTTAAACAAAAGGAGACCCTGGACTTACCGCTAAGTACATATATGGTATCTTCAATAGTAAGAAAACAATTATATTTTAAATAATATTTTAGAAAGTATATTTTGATAAACCTCCCCTGTAATAAGTTTGAATTCACTGTTAAAATAGCTTGAAATTAAAGGGATGAAGATAGAGATTGTCGTACTTCAATATTAACTTGGCTTAACATGCAAGGAGTATAGAGGATAACAGTGACAGCTAACCAATTAGGGTGATGTACACCAACTCTAGAAATGTCTTCAGGTAATGGTTTTGTCGGTGTTATTCCAGGTAGCATCACCCGAATGGTGCCAATTTCCTTTTGAAGTGCCACCGCCATTGTTATCCTCCTTGCAAATCGAGCTGATATGGCACTTTCCCTAGGCAATTTTTATCATCCTCGAAATCATAGGACCTGCTATGTTTTTCTAGAGATCTCGTGATTCATATATCGCAGGAGACATTGCCATCATGAAGTCCTATGAGAAAAAAATTTAGAGTCCATTGACATGTCGAATCAAAAGAAAAGTTTAAGTCCAATGATATGTCGAATGGACAGTTTTATTACAATCGAGACCTTTAAAGTGAAGCAAAACTTTGCAGGACTTTTTATTAGCCCTCCCACACATGATCCCCAAACTCGTTGATTATTTGCGCATAGATATTGAGGGATTGGCCATCATTACAAATGCCAACATGGGCATTCAGAATAGCACTAGGCATGCTATAACATGGAAAATTGTTTGAATTGTCATCCATGAGTCTTCTGTTGCTAGATCTCAAAGCCACTACCATACAAAGGAATACCCACTAGATTAGCTCAAGCAACCAGAGTTATATCAAAGGTTTTTCCCCTTTACCTCATATATTAGGAGAAACAATTCATTCTGCTCTAGAACTTACCTAGGATTGTACAGACAAACCCCGTCCGCTCTGGGTACTCTCTCAAGGACATCATCAAGGTCTGCATTGGTCCCTTCATAGTGATCAAGGGATTTTTCCCCTCACCCTTATATATTAGTAGGATTGTCGAGACTAGCCCAGATTTTTCCCCTCACCCTTATATATTAGTAGGATTGTAGAGACTAGCCCCTTCCGCTCTGGATACTCTCCTAAGGACATCATCAAGGTCTGCATTGGTCCCTTCACAATGATTGATGGGTCAAGGGGTTTTTCCCCTCAACCTTATATATTAGGAATAAGATTGTACAGACAAGCCCCTTCCACTCAGGGTACTCTCCTAACGACATCATCAAAGTCTGCATTGGTCCCCTCAGTGATTGATGGGTCAAGGGGATTTTCCCCTCAACCTTATATATTAGGAGAGAATTCATTTCGTTCTAGAGCTCACCTATGATTGTACAGCCATGCCCCTTCTGCTCTGGGTACACTCTCCAGAGGACATCATCAGGTTCTACATCGGTCCTTTCACAATGATAGACAGAGACAAGGGTACATCTTCTTCCTCTTCCTCTACTATATTTACAATTGTGATGTTGACGTTGCGCTAGGGGCCTTGCAATTCTTCGGGTTCTCCGCTACTGTATTTGGATCCTGCTACTCTCTTTTATTGTTCTCTGTATTTTTTCCCACTTTTTCCAGCGTTTTAGCATCAAGGAGTGTCCTTTCCATCTCAGCATTTAGCATTTAGGAAACACTCCCTAAATGCTAAATGCTAATTGACGACTAGTTGTACTCTCTAGTCCTATTGAATTTTTCTTGGTCATAATCTTATCTTTTCATAATTCCAAACTATTCCGAAAAAAATTAGTGTTTCTCGGTTTTCTTACAATTGACGTGAGTTTGTTCAGAACTAAGGAAGCATAATACACAATTCTGTAAAATTTTGGAGACTACTAGAAATAGCCACATTCAAGCTTACCTTGCTATGTTTAAATTCTCACTTCGTTCACGCCAATATGCTAGAAAGACCATCAAACTAAAGTTAAAAGACTTGCAGTACTATCTTAATAAATTGAAACAACTATCCTAATATATTAAAACAAAGGGACACGAACATGTGGTCAAAATGCCCGAGTTGTTGTAATCACCAATAAGATAAGGAGGCTATGCCATGACCAGTAAACAGTTTAGCGAACAATCCTCTGCTTCTAGTAATTATATTGTTCGCAAAATTCAAAAGAATCCGTCTCAAAATTATCGGCATGCACATAGAGACAGTTGATGTTTGCAGATTTCAAAAACAGAAGCAATGTGGCCTCATCTCAAAACAAACGATTTTGGTGCAATCCTACAATTAAAGCACTAATATGATATTAATAAAATGTTCTTTCATTCGTACACAGGTCACAAAAACCCATGTTTGCCTCAGGTTACTTCATATTTTGGTCGGATCAGAACATTACATGTGATTAATTAAAAAAACTTCCCGACACCACTATATAGTACATTTTGAAAGAATGACCTGTAGTGCCTGCTTGGCTGCAGATACCAGGAGAACCTGGCCTCGGCAAAGGTACGGACACTTGCTCTAAAATAGCAGTTGAATAGTCACGCGAGAAGATATCTGCAGTATATATCGGAGATAAACCTGAACAATACAAACTGAGGACTTGATTCGGCGCAATTGGATAAAAGATATTCAAATGGTGGTAGCATAAATAACTACAGCTTTTAGACTGATTTTCAGTGCACTGTGAAATTACAGTATTGTAATAGTATACAAAGAGAAAGAGAAGAGGCCCACAAACAGTTTGCTCCACTCGCTTCTGATTATGCGCATGGGAGAGTGTAACAGTAGCTGACTTCATTAAGTCGAAAGTAATCAGGAGGAACAGAAAGCAAAGGGCTCACTTCTTGAACAGAATAAAATTATCCCTCGAAGGGTTCTGATAAATTGATAATGAACGTCGGAATCTGTGTTGTTGAGCTTCAAGCACTTCAGCTTCTTGGTCACCAATCCAAGAACTAGATTATGACACCATATCTGATACTTGAACCCCCATTTATACGCATCCAGGTCCAAACCATTTCAACATAGAATATCATGTGCCCCATGTTGCACAGACACTGGCATTCACCAATGCCTATATTCGAGCCTTGTGGATTGCACGACACGCCCAAAGAGAAATGCCAAAAAGCCAAACACAATATATAAAAGTTCTGGAAATTCTGCATGGAGGAAGTGATGGAGTTCAAATTCAGGCACAATAAGACTGAGGCCTCCTATTGTACAGCTACACAAGAATGAGAGCCCTAACGACAATGTCAAACCCCATATTCTTGAACTCAATGTCCCTCTCAATGTTTTTTAAATCCAAAACAAAACATATACTGTCTAATTCCTGGCATGGCTGAAAACACCCAGGACAGCCACTCAGCTCGAAACAAGTATCTCATGAAGCTCCTTAATCTAAATTTTAAGCGGAAACATACATTTCTAGAAGGCGTTCGTCCATCTCCTAATTAGAGCTAATCAGCCAACATCCTGCACAACCTCTTTAACCTCAAAATGCACACTGTCTAAGGAGCAGAGCAGAGGAGACCCTCTCACCTTCCTCTATCAATCACTTCCTTAAAAACTTTGGTCTGCAAACTGAGCATTGAAGTAGCCCAAGAGGGATGATGTGTGGTCAAATGTAGACTGGACAGAGGCCTTGCCGGTTTAACCAGAAGGGTAGCGACAAGAACCCCACAGATAAAAATAGCAGCAGCCTTGTTTCCATAGACATGGCAACCAACAGGGAACCAGAATTTGACCCGTCAGGGGAAACCAGTGTGCTTATCTTCTCCTCCTTTCTCATGATCATGGAACTGCAATTCTCTCACCTGGACCTCTGCTGCCTTTGTCTGTCAAGCTCTTCGTCCTTCTTCATTATGGCTTCAAAGTTCAATGCATTCCCCAAGAATGTTTTTGGACCTGATCAAATTCTTCTGGTCGATGCACTCCTTGGTAGCGCCTTACATCTACAAAGCTCTCCTTGAAGACATGGCATGTGCCCAAGAGCTTAACACTGCCATCCAGATAACTTTTTCCATCAAGGGGAGCTCCGATTCCAAGATTGTTTTGGCCAAGGAGGATTGTGGATGAAGAGCATGAAAACAAGGGACCTTGTGCAGCTAATCTACGCCCAACTGGATGTTCTCCACAGCCTGCTTCAAGATTTCTGAGCTAACATGTCCAATTCGCCACTGTTGCTGTCCGCTAATTCCTCAGTTGAATAATAGCACTCCAGGAGCTGAGTAATGCCTCCAGCATCCACAGAATGTCCTTCCATGCAAGGTTAAACGAAAATTTCAAATTTCAAAATTAAATCTACCACCTCAAAATTCAAATATTGATTATGAGATATGCATGGTTGGCAATGTACATCACGATAGCATGCGTAGCATGGGCATACAAACAGTGTTACCGCTGCTGCGGTAAGTAATACCATAAGCTGCTGTATGGTGAAGAAAATGAAATTCCGGCCGGCACCACTTTGAGGGGGTGGCATTTTGTCCACTTAATATCATACAATTAGCTAAGGGTTGACCTTTTAAAACCAACCTTGAGGCTTCCTTGAGATCTTTCAAAACCAACCCTGGGGCAACCCTTCTAACCTAGGCTGAGATTTCAATAAATCAGTCAGTCGAGCCCCCATTCAACATTAATTAGCTGATGGATCATCAGTAGATATATCATATTATGTATATAATAAATTCCCTTGCATCCTTCCCTATATAGGAAGGACAATCGGTATTATTAATTATTTTACTAGATAAGTTTTGTACATTTTCAACATTTCACCCCCAGGGTATGGAAAACCTACAAAAATCATTGCATAATTCCAAAATTAGAGTAATAAACTATAGTCATCATTGCACAGCCATTGACCAACACCATACAATAATACCAAGTCAGAACGGTCAAATAGTGTTGCACCCGACTAAATCACAATTTTGTTGTTTCAAGTATAAATTAGAAATACAAAATTATGGAGCAGTTAGTCATTATTGCACAACCATTAGCCACTCACCATACAATACTACCAAGTTCAAACGATCAAATAATGTTAATAATCCTCTTCCAGTATAAAATTTATTTGCTCAACATATGGTACCATTCCAAAATTTACGAAAAACCTTGTACCAATATATAGAACACCGCATTAATTAGATTCATCTTGATCTTCCCTATAGACATCTTGAACATAAGAAATTCAATACAAAACTTTTGAAACTTGTCTTGCGACTGGATAATATTATCAAAGAACTTGTCAAAAGATGATCATCAACAATCATCTACTCCCAAATTAAATGCACAAGAAGCATTTTTGTGGTTACTGACATGGAAAGGTGTGTTCCAAATGCAGCTGAAATTTTAAAAAATAAATATTGCAACTTATCCAATTTTAGTTTCTATTCGATGTCATATATAAAATGGCACCATCCAACAAGATCTTTGAAGAATTTCCCATTTATTCTGCTAAACTTCTGCATAATCATTCCCCTTGAAATTCTTCAAAGTATCAGCTGCTTGCAGCAAATAATGTTTTCTAAATACCTAATCCATTCTCATTTCAATTAGAATCGTACCCTTTATCTACTGGACTCATGCAGCTTTGCTTGTGGTTTAAAGACTGCAGATTGTTTGTTATGAAATTAACCAATATTTATTTTGCATTTAAAGATTTCACAAAACTAAACAAAGAACTGCAAATACCACAAATACATGGCCTTTCTACTATACAATTGCTTTTGTTCAAAATCCAAGAAGTTATTTCAAGCTACCCTAAACATCTCAATGTCAGTACAGCACACAGGACTTTTTCTGCCTGCCAGTTTTGACTTCTGTGAATTCTATTTAATATCTAAATCAAAAGATGGCTGCAAAACTTCAAAGGGGCATCAAAATCCCCAGCATTCACATGCTTCAAGGGCCATAGAATTAGCCCAACTAAAGTTTAGTCTGAAATCTAACCTCTAAATTATCAAATACAGATGACTGCATTAAAAACCAAAGAAACCTAGTTCGCTGGCCCTTTCCTTCTCAAATGTCTCAAAGTACTGATAAATAATAGTCACTGCGAGAAGGATTCCTGTCCCAGAACCAATAGCCCCCATAAAATCGGCCATGACAGTAAGGGCACCAATGCACATGCCACCAAATGCTGCAGCTGTCGGTATGTAGCGATTTAGCTCTTTCTGAAGATTAGATTCTCTGTGGCCTGGCATAACCATTTGTTGTTCCTGCATTTTAAAATCATATGATTTTTAATCTGATATCAAAGAATAAGTAGTCAGAAAATGACAGCAAAATAGAAAACTAGATAACCTCCTTTCTAATTTCATACCTTAAGCTGCTTTGCCACATCTCTTGCAGAGGAACCAGATACTTCAATCCAGGTCTTTGAGAACAGCGCACAGGCTGTCAGCATAAAAGTCAAATAGAAAAGAGCATGGAAAGGATTTGCTGCCATATCTGCCAAGCTGCATACAACCAATCATTTATTCTTCACAATGTAAGTAAAACATTTTTAGGGATAACAGGTCGTTTCCATGTTAGAGAGCAAATGCCCCAGATTTACAAGGTTCCCACCAATATCATAATAATTTTATTGACAGAAACTGAAGACATGATGTAGACATTTACCTGGAAGGTGGAGTGATGTAATAAACAAGACCACCCACAGGAACAACTTGACCACTTGATGAGTATTCAGACTCCTTCCACTTGCCCAACAAATTAACAAGAAAGTTTCCACTGTACTTTCGGTAAAGCAACTGCAAAACAATAGAAATAGTTGAACGTTCCATACATGCCAAATACATAAGACTACACAAATAACTCCATTTTGCAGATTTCTTACATAAAAGACTACACAAATATACCTGGGAAATAAAATACAAGTTTGAAACAAGAGCTGACTGTAGAATAATTGGCATGTTCGATGTATAGAATAACTTGATAGGATATGATCCTTGTTGCCCACGTGCATTCTTTGATCTCACAGGTAAAACAACACGAAAACCCTGGAAGTATATGACAACGAGAAAAACCAGAACTGTGGCAAGCAGGTTGGTGACATTTGGAAGATTCTGCCGGTAGAAAGCTTCCCGCAGTGCCCGGACCTTGTCTGTTCTGGTTATTAACAAATGGAACAATGCAATAACAGCTCCTTCGAACTCTGCACCTCGTCCACTATTGATTGTAGTGGGACTAAACGCTTTCCATATGATGCTCTCACTGTAATTGCACGAGAATATTCAAGTTGGGAAGTTTTGCACAAAAGCCAAAACAGACTCTACCTGGACTTAAAGTAAATTCCACATCCTACATGTTCTTTAAAAAATATAACAAAATAGAAGGCAACCAAAACCTACAATAGATAAAGGTACCTACCATATATTGGTAGCAATGAATAATGAAATGCCAGACCCCAATCCATAACCTTTCTGGAGTAACTCGTCCAAACATATCACAATTATACCAGCGAAAAAGAGCTGGACAATGATAAGGATGGCATTGCCAGCTCCAAGGTCCCGGATATCACCATACATTCCAGACAGCACATATGCAACTGCCTCACCTATTGTGATGAGGACACCGAGTAACTTCTGAGCCCCATTACTACATTAAAACAACCAGATATTAAGAGTTAAAATGAGAAAAGAAAAGGAAAGAAAAGAAAGAAATCTTTTGTATTCAATAGCATCTTATGAAATGGCAACTGGGAATAACACGGAATGCAATGTGATGTCATAAAAATGCCTAACCACAAGGAAAAATAATATAATATTCAAAGACCCTATTGCAAATCATGGAAAAATGGATTGATACTTCCAAATGAACCCAACAGGTCACTCAAAAATGCTCTATTTGGAGGCCAGAGAGAATCACAAAACTAGTAGATCATCACAGAACTCAAAACCAACTGTCTTGTAATGGAAAATGGCAACAATACTTACAGAAGTGCCCGATCTTCACGAACACTATTATCCACCTCAATTATCTTGGATCCTGCCAAAAGCTGCATTACTAGGCCCGAAGTTACAATTGGGGTAATACCAAGCTCCATAACAGTTCC
>ML777875.1:457137-471935 GCA_009831015.1 Picea engelmannii
TTTGTGATTCACTTTCCTTGGATTTATGTATGTGAAAAAATGTTTTGGAAAAGGAAAATCATTGTGATGTGTGATTCACTTTCCTTGGATTTATATATATGCAAAAACGTTTTGGAAAAGGCAAATCATTGCCATATTTGTGATTCATTTTCCTTGGATGTATATATTTGGAAAAATGTTTTGGAAAAGAAAAATCATTTGTGATTCACCTCATTGCCATATTTGTGATTCATTTTCCTTGGATGTATATATTTGGAAAAATGTTTTGGAAAAGAAAAATCATCTGTGATTCACCTCATTGCCATATTTGTGATTCATTTTCCTTGGATGTATATATTTGGAAAAATGTTTTGGAAAAGAAAAATCATTTGTGATTCACCTTCCTTAAATTCATATATGTGCAAAAACATTTTGGAAAGGGAAAAACATTGCCATAATTGTGATTCATCTTCCTATTTATATATGTGCAAAAATGTTTTTGGAAAGGGAAAATCATTGCCATATTTTGATTCATTTTCATTCATTTTCCTTGGATTAAGATATGTGCAAAAACATGTTAGAAGAGGCATAGTATTTCTATATTTAGCACTCTTTTTTTCTCTCACATTGTGCATGAGTGGAATGATTTATGATGGGAAAATCTTCGCCCTTTTGTGGCTTTATTTTTCCATTGTTTTCATGACAAAGTAAAAAAATTGAATGGATAAAATGTTGTCTAGCTACAATCTATTTGAATTATAAATTTGATGAGTAAGTCTATGAGTATGGGCAATTGATTGTCCATCATTGGGTAGTCTATTTGTATACGAAGAGGAAAACAATTTCATGGGTCAAGCGAATAAAATCATTCAATGTCGACCTTTAAAATGCATGTGCTTTTAGTATAGTGAAATTTATAAATTCTGACAAGGTTATGGAGGTTATTAATCTTTTTAGAGCAATGAGGGATGTTGGTTGGGTTGTTGATGAAGGAATGCATGCAATGCTAATCAATGTGATGCCCTGCAAAAATATAGTAAGCTAACTTCTGATGGTACACAACAAAAGAGGTATATTTCCTCCTAGTTCTTAAAATAAATAAAGTTATACTTCATGATCTGATATCAAATTCTTTTGAGGTAAAGTTGCTCTTAAATAATGAAACTTTGCACTAGGTACTTGCTAGTTCGTTGAAGATGTAATTATTGCAATGCTATTAACCTTAACACTATTTTCAAAATTGTTGTTGTTATTTGCAATCATATCATTTTCAGTCTGTAGGAAAATTGTGCATTAGTTATCAGTGTGGGCAAACCATGTACAAGGATTGTGAACATTAGCTCATAGCACTTGAAAAATTCGAATATTTTGTATTGATATGTTACATCTCAATTTTGTTAAGTGGGTATGTAGAATCATTTCATATATATATATATATATATATATATATATGATTGTGAACATTAGCTCATAGCACTTGAAAAATTCGAATATTTTGTATTGATATGTTACATCTCAATTTTGTTAAGTGGGTATGTAGAATCATTTCATATATATATATATATATAGTTTTAACTTATGGGGATGTTACATTCAGACTCCAATAAAAAAAAGCTCTGAATTCCTTGATTATCTAGAAGCCCATTACTGTGGCCTTTCCCTTGATCAGGAAATGGTTGATTTGGCATGTAGGTAAGGGGCCCAAGGTTCAAGTAGACCTTGAATTATGGATCAAAATCAAGGACTCATACACACTACCATTACCCCTCATTCAAAAACTTATATTCAAATGTTACTATACCCTATGACATATTGCAAGTGGCCTGGTGGTGAACAACCACAATCAACAATGGATCTCATGGAGAGAGGTGGAACTTACAAAGGACAACATAGAGGTTTGGAAAGAGTACATAGACAATCTTATAAAATGTAGTATAATTTCAAATGATAAAGAGAATGAACTTCTCTGGTCCCTAAACCCCTCTGAGGTTATGAGACCAAAGTTAGATACAAGGCCTTGGCATCGGAAGGAAATGAACAACCACCACTCTAGTGGTGGAAACCCATTTGGAAGTTTAAATTACCTACAAAAACAAAATAAATTGTGTGGTTTTTCCTCAATAACATGGCCCTTACCTAGGATATACTACAAAAGAGAAGTTTTGAAGAACAAGGTAGGTGTTTCCTTTGTGAAGTATATCTTGAAACCAACAACCATCTCATTATTTTCTGGTTGTTTTCAAAGTGATTCTAGAAGGAAATTAAAGGCCTAGTTGGACTTCAAAACACTTAGGAAGGGGACTCCATAGAAGAAGCACTTAGGAAATGGTACCAAAACAAAGAAAAAATGAATTATAAAGATCTGCCCCTCACCTATGCATGGGGAATTTGGATAGCCAAAAATGCCAAACTATTTGAGTGTATGAATACCCTGCCCCTCAAGTGTGCCACTCAAAGTCTCAAATTTCTAAGTATTTTTATTTAAGACTCCTCTTCTCCTCCTCATACTCGAGTATCATTTGGCCATATTAATGGAGATTTTACTTGGGCTTACTATGATGGAGCCTCTCAAGGAACTCCATATGGGGGAGGGGTTGGGGGAATCATTTTCCTCTCCCCAAATCACATTATCTCCTTCAAAGATGGAATAGGCCATGCCACAAACAATTTCAATGAATTTTGGTCTCTCAAGTTAGTTCTCATTCCAACCCTTAAAAAACATGTTACACAAATTCAAATTATGGGTATTCCCTTTTAGTCATACAAAGGATAAAAGGAGACTTTGTTTTGAGAAATTATTTACTACAACCATTATTTCAAGACATCAACAATTTGCAATCAACATTCTCTCACATCTCCTTTGCACATTTTTACATGGACAAAAACATTGAAGCTAACATGTTGTCCAAAGAAGTTTTGGAGCTCCAAGAAGGAACCTAGAAAATCCTTGAACCCCATCAAGGACAACTTAGTTTTTATTTTCATGAACCTCGGTTTTAACTTTTTCACTATATCTTAGTTTTTTTTATGATTGATCTATTTTAATGATTTGAACACTTGTAAATTTTTGGACACTATTTTGGAACTATTTGTAAATTTGTATAGAGAACAGGAGAATTTTTTTTGGGGGCAAGGTTTGTTATGATCCAACGCCTTAAAAATGACAAAAATTCAATGGCTATAGTCCACTTCAAAGGGGGGACCTCCTTTTACACTATATCCAATTCAGAATACAATATGAGATGAGATAAGATGATCCTAAGTCTGGGTCTCCTTGGCATATATATAGGAGACAAAGGGTACAATTATAATGAAAGGTTGCAATGAAGGGTTCTAGTCGACATACAAATATAACACTAGAAATGTAATAATTCAATATCTAGGGCTTAAAGGGGTTTTATATATAACATGGGGTTTTTTCTAGGGCTTAACATGCCCCTCACCTTCAAACAAGTGTTGTCCTCAACACTTGACTAACCACAAATGTTTCTGTATGAAGAACTCATCTTCCTATATCGCCTCTTCCACTGGTAGGTTCTTCCATTTGATGAGGTACTCAATAATTGCTCGATTTCTCAACTTCTTGATCCTTGTTTCAAGGACTATTTCTAGTTCTAGTATTATTTTCCCTTCTTCATCAATCTTTGGTAAAATTGTTTGGACTTGGATCTTGTTGTCATTTACCTTCTTTAAGCAAGAAACATGGAAGACTGGATGTATACATGAAGATGCAGACAATTCCAATTTATAATCCATACTTCCAATCCTTTGCAAAACCTTATAAGGGACAAAATATTCCGGAGCTAATTTATTGTATTTCTTTTGTTTCTTGAGGGACAACTATTTGTATGGTTGTAGCCTCAAAAATATCCAACCCCCCACTTCAAATTCCCTTTCATTACGATGTTAATATGCTTGTTGTTTCATCCTATTTTGTGCCATAACCAAGTTGTCCTTTAATAGTTTGAGAACCTCTTGTTGGTGCCCTATGTGGTCCTCCACTGCTTGAACCTTTGCAGTCCCTTTCAAGGGTGATGTGATGGATGGAGGATGATATCCATAAAGTGCTAGAAATGGGGAAAATTTTGATGAAGTATGGAAGGATGTATTGTACCACCATTCCACCAAGGGAAACTACTTGACCCATTATGTCTGTTTATCAAATACAAAGGAACAAAGATAACCTTCTAGAAATTTATTCACAATATCAGTTCTCCCATCAGATTAAGGATGGTAAGATGAGTTATGAGCCAATTGAGTACCTAAACAAGAAAATAATTCAGTCCAAAAATTTCCAGTGAAAATTGGATCTATTTCACTTACGATAATCTCAGGGACTCCATGTAGCTTTTGAATTGTTTCCATGAATGCTACGCTACTTCACTTGCTTTAAAAGGAAGAGAAAGAGAGAAAAAATGGGCATACTTTGTTCGTCGATCCACTACTACCATGATGACCGTCTTTCCTTCAAATTTGGGTAATCCTATAATAAAAACCATTGAGAGTTCTTCCCAATGTTGACTTGGTATATATAATGGTTGTAGGAGACCTGGCGTCTTGATTGTCTCTCCCTTATCCTATTGGAAGACCACACTTTTCGACACAAACTTTTGAACATAAGTTTTAAGACCTTCCCAGAAAAAATAAAAAAATAATAAAAAATAATAAAAAAATTGTTTCTTGATCATGTGGTACATTTTCAAGAATCATGAATGTCCTCCTATAGGAGAAGTGTGCAATTCTAGAAGGACCTTCTATTTGAGTTGGGAATTCTTACATAAATATATGCGATCATGATACCATAGAAAATCATTCTTCCATACAGAATTATCTAATGAGTTGGGGTCCTCTTGTAGTTTTTGAATGATCATGCATACCTCTTGATCTTGCTTCCATTCTATCTGTGTTTTTTCCACCCAATCAGATTGCAGAATAGAAATAGCACATAGTGAACCTTCTATTTCTTCTTATTTCCTTGAAAGGGCATCTGCCACAACATTATGTTATCCTTTTTTGAAAATAATTTCAAAGTCATAACCTATCATCTTTGTAACCCATTTTTGTTGCTCTTCTGAAGATAATTGTTGCTCCAAGAAGTACTTCAAACTATCATGATATGTTTTTACTTTGAAGTGTCTTCCTAATAGGTAAGGGTGTCATTTCTTAACTGCCTATAGTATGGCCAACATTTATTTTTCATAAATTGGTTTGAGTCGGTTTTGTCCTTTAAGTTGGTTTCTTTCAAAGGCAAGGGGCCTTCCTGCTTGCATTAAAACTGCACCAATGCCATGAGCTGAGGCATCACACTTCATAATAAAAAAAAATTGTGAAGTCAGGTGTGGCTAGGACAAGAGTTGTACACATAGCCTCCTTAAGTTCTCCAAAAGCTTTGGTTGCTACTTCAGTCCAAGAAAATGCTCCCTTCGTCAATAATGTTGTTAGAGGTGATGCTATTTGACCATATTTCTTGAAAAACTTGTGGTAATATCCTATCAGTCCTAATAATCATCTAATTTTCTTCAAGGTTTTTGGAATTGGCCATTCCCTCATATCTTTAATTTTGTTAGGGTCCACTTTTACACCTTCATGAGATACAATATGACCCAAATATTCCACTTCTTGAACCCCAACGACACACTTGGAAGGATTTGTATAAAGTTTTTGTTCTTCCAATAGTTGTAATACTTTGTCAACGTGTTGTACATGTTCTTCCCAAGATTTGTTGTAGATTATTATGTCATCAAAAAATACTAACACAACTTCTTTAAGGAAGGGCTTGAAAATAGATTTCATCAAGCTTTGAAATGTTGAAGGTGCATTAGTAAGTCCAAATGGCATAACCAAAAAATCACAATGACCTTCATATGTTTTGAAATTCGTTTTAGGAATGTCTTCCTACCTCATTCTAATTTGATGATATCATGAACGAAGATCCAACTTAGTAAAGAAAATTGCTCCATGCAATTCATCTAATAATTCATCAATGACGGGAATAAGAAACTTATCTTTGATGGTCATTTTGTTGAGTTGTCTATAATCTGGACACATATGCCATGAACCATCCTTTTTCATAACCATCACCATTGATGAAGATAAATAACTTTGGTTAGGTTGAATGATGCCGACCTCTAACATTTCTTGGATCATACACTCAATCTCAATCTTCCATGCATATGGATACCTGAAAGGCCTAATGTTAGGTGGTACACTTCCTGGTTGCAAATGAACAACATGATCATGATCTCGAGCAAGTGGAAGACCCTTAGGAAATTCCCCAAATACCTTGGAATGATCATTGATAACTATTTGGAGATCCAATGGGGTAGAGGAAGTAGATGTTTGAACATATAGTAAGCACAATTGTGCAATTACACCATGGTGTCCCTTTTTGAGCAATTTTTTCATGCTATTAAAGCTTATCACGTTAGAGGGTTTCCCTTGGATACCCCTAAGCTCGATTTCCTTTCCTTTGAAGGAAAATCTCATGGAAAGATCTTGAAAATTAAGAGCCATTGTTCCCAATGATTGTTAACAAGTTGGCTTCATTGTTCCCTAATGATTGTAACCATTAGAACCATTGGAAATCATGGGACTATCCAAAATATAGTCCCCCATGTTGAGCTTAATACTATGGCACTTTCGAACAATTTATGGTACCTCCATCTATAATCATTACTTGAAACTCTGGTGCTAGATATACAAAGCAATTGAGATCTTTTGTTAATTTGTAATTGATGAAGTTATGGGTACTATCAGAATAAATCAACATTGTTACCTTTTTATTTTTGATGTATCCTTGTATCTTGAGGGTTTGTGGAGTATTGATGCCAACCAATGCATGAAAATATATTGTTTGGGTAGTCTCTTCTAGATCTATCTCTTGAGATGGTTCCAATTCTTGATTTTCTTCCTCTTCATAATCAATGTAGAATAATTTCTTCTCATTGCATTTATGCCTTTTAATGTACTTGTTGTCACAATTGAAACATAGTTCCTTTTCTCTTCTTTCATCTATTTGTTGAGGTATCAACCTTGTCATTTTAGGAGAGGGAACATGGTGCTCTCTATAGTTACTAGTGGCCACCCTTCTAGTAGCCATATTTTTGTCTTCCACTTTCCTTGCCATACTGAAATCTTGCTTTAGTGATTTAGGTTCGAAGAGACACACCTCATATTGAATGTTCTCCTTTAAAGTACCCATAAGAGATCTAACAAATCTTCCTCGGGAATGTTCTTTAGCCTAAGGCTGAGCTTTTGGAATTGTTGAATGTGTTATGTAATTGGACCTTTTGTTGAATATTTATCAAGTGACCAAAAAATGTATTGCTCTTAATATCCCCATAATGTGATATAAATTCATCCGTAAAAATGGACCAAGAGACAACAATAATATTTTTTCTTTCACAAATCTATCGATACCACACAAATTGATCATTTTATGAATATAAAGATGCAATAGGTACATTTTGTAATCTTGGCGTTTGGTGTAGATCAAATAATTTCTCCATCTGGAATATCCATGTTATAGGATCTTTACCATCAAAATTCCTCATATCAATATTTGGAATGAAGTGGTTCCTTAGTGCTGACATGAACCCTTGATTATGTGGATCTTTGAGTAATGAATGATACTGACTTTAAGATTCGGTATGTGTGCTCTCCAAATGTGATAAAATACTCCCCATATGTGATCGAATCTCAACACCATTATTCTCCTTATTTTCCACGATTTCCTCGGATCTCCATATCCCTTTTAGGGATCCTTTCTAAGAGAATGTTTTCTAGGGTCTTCATGGATTTTTGCATTTCTTCCTTATTTTAATTTGTGGATTTTTTCATTTCATTCATCTTCTTTTCCATTTGATACCTAGTTTCATCCATCTTATTCTCAATATGTGCACTATTTTCATTCATCTTCTTTTCCATTTCTTTCCTATTTTCATCCATCTTATTTTTCATGTCATCCATCTTATTTTTCATTTCATCTTCCATTTCCCTTTTTAGAGATTCCCGAGAACATGATAAATCCACTAGTTTTAACATACTACCATTCATTTCATCGACTTGGTTCTTTAATTGGGTTAGCCTGTTTTTAAAGTCTTCATTTTCTTTGAAAGTCATTATTTTTTTGTAGAACCTTTTTCCATGTGAGAAAACAACAATTATCATATTTTCCCTCTTTATCATAATTTTTGAATCACCAAAAATAGATCTTATATAAAAAGTTATGCCAATTGTAAGTTATGCACCTTTCAAACTTTTAATTTGGAGTATGTTTGGATGGTTGACCTTTGTCTTGATATATATATAGGAACGGTGAACCCTTGTAAGCATGAAATTCCTACATGTAGTACTCTGATATGACTGCTTAAACTCTTGAAAATTTCACAGTTTGAACCTTCACTGATAAAAAGTTATAGCAAAAATACAAAAATGTCTTGTTTAAGACTAATTTTAGGATTAATAAACAACCCCAAATTCCATGAGATATATCTCACAAATTGTAATGATTTAATATCTGAAAATTTTGTCACTTGGAACTCACTATGTCTCCTTAGGACTCTGAAAATTTTAGATTCAAAAAATTCACAACAAAAATTTACAACAAAAATGTCAAGCCGACTCTTTTAAAATTGATTTCAGGATTAGTCACAAGCCTTGTCTTACATGGACTATATATATATGAAATTATAGTGAACCATAATCTGAAATTTGGAACACATATATTAGAGTATGTCTTCTCATTCTATACAAAATTTCGTTGCTTGAAACCTCCCAGAAAATAAGTTATAGCAAAAATCCCAAGATGACTTGTTTAAAACTGAATTAAGGATAAGTCAAAAACCCTATCTTCCACATGATATATATCCAAAAGTATAATGAGATAGAACCTGAAATTTTTATCATAGGTACCTTGATATGTCTTCTAAATAATCTCCAAATTTCATTGTCTGAAGAAGTCCCAAAAAATAGTTATAGCAAAAATTCCAAGATGGCTCTCTTGAAGAAGCAAAACCCTAGGATCAATGTTTTGATACCAAATGTTATGATCCAATGCCTTAAAAATTATTAAAATTTAATGAATACAACCCAATTTGATGGGGAAACCTCCTTTTACAACATATCCAATTCAGAATACAATACAAGATGAGATAAGATGATCCTAAGACTAGGTCTCCTTGGCATATATATAGGAGACAAAGGGTACAATTACAATGAAAGGTCGCAATGAAGGGTTCTATCCGATGTAGAAATATAACACTAGAAATGTAATAATTGAATATATGGGGCTTCATAAGGGGTTTTATACATAACATGGGGCTTTCATGAACGATGGTTTTAGCTTTTTCACCATATCTTAGTTTTTATTTTATTTTTATAAATGGTTTATTTTAATGATCTAAACACTTGTAAATTTCTGGACACTATTTTTTGGAATTGTTTGTAAATTTATATAGATCACAGGGGCAATTTGTTTTGGGCAAGGTTAGTTATAGGGAATCTTTAAAGCAAGATAGTTTTTCTAGACATACTTATTGACTAATGATTTTTAGGAAGACTATATGGTCACTATGCATAAGGCCTTTAAGATGCGATCTAAAATACCTCTCGATATTTACTATTGTAATTTTGTTATCTCTAATAAAATTACTTGACTTTTTTCCTTGGAAAAAAAAGTTAGAAGGGACAAAATAGGAAAAGGATAAAAGTAGTGTAGGTAGAAGAGCAAAGATATGAGATCCCTAGATGAAATTTACAAATGAAGTTGGTCGATTGTAGGTTTTCAAGATTAGCTAAGTGTTTTTTTCAAGAGAAAGAAACCACATTTTTTATTCAAAACAAAATGAAAAGTACATTCTTTAATTGTACATGACAAAATACATGATTATTAAGTACGTTCTATACAACAGTTCTAAATACTTCTCCAAAATAAAAGGAGGTCCTATCAAAATAGTGTCACAAATATATACCACTTTTCCAGCCTATAACTGTGCACACATGTAATTATGAATTTGCCCATACTGCCCATAATTGTGAAAATTATATAATCATCCAAAAAATATCACTTTGAGACTAGACAAAGTAGAACATATCGACTATGAGCTTTATCAAACATAAAACTAGACACATAAACTATAATTCCATCCCATTTTCAGAGATATTCCCATCCAAGAATTCATTTCGATGAAGAAAGTTTGCTTCTAGTTGTAGTCCCTCCTTTGATAAGGAGTCTACCAAAGTATTCAAATCCATGTATACACACATAAAAGTGATTTGTGTGAACTGGAAAGAGATGCCCTTGAGATATTTTGCTAGAGTCTACAAAGATACATAAAAAAATATTGTTCATTATTCATCTTCTTTATGACCATCTAGGAGTCTCCGAAGACTTGTAAGTGTAAAATACTTGTATTCACAACCAACGTGATAAGAGAGTGAAGTGTCAATAATTCAATAGAATTGTTTGTGCCCCTTCCCATATTGTCTTTGTAATGAATATAATGGTTTTCGTTTATGTAAATAGCCCTTCCAATGCCACACAAATTCTCTGCCCCCTAACACACTCCATCAAAGAAGCCCCAAGAGATAGTCTTATCAATCATAAGTTCCCAATTTGTTTGGACTTTGGAACTTTTGTTTTTGTTCAAAAAAACTATGATATGGCACAAATTTGAGAGACAACCTAAAAGGGTTGTACATTCTTATCTTTTAACATATTAGCATTTACATGCCTAGACTGCCTCAGTTTATAGCCATCTTCTCAATTAAAATTGTTGGGATGCATATCAATTTTGAGGGATTCTCTTATGATGCGACAATAGTGATGGGTGGTATATACTAAGATTTTAGATTGGTCAAAACAAATGATATGCTTAGTTAGTGTTATGAGAGTGTTCGACGAGTGCAAATTTTGAAAGGCATTTCTGAAAGGTATCAAAACATGCACTTTGAAATGATTTTGGATTGAATGACCAATTTGACCAATGTAAGATTTTCCACAACAACATGGAGTTTGATACACACCTTGAGAGAGTAAAGGGTCAGATCTAACTTTCACAAAATGTTATTATTAAAAATAATACATAGAGACATAAAATAAATGTCCCACCTTAGTAGCAAAACATGGACATTCAGAGTCAAAATTTTACATCGTTCAAACTAAACAAAAGCTTAGGTCCAAAAATTCCATGCTTGATCAAAAGGAACTCATTCAAATCAAATGTTAACCCTAAACTTTCATGTATCTCATGTTGAACATTGATAGGGCCTTGAGACACAATCCATGCAAAGTAGGATAGGAGAAATTATCTAAGATAAATCTATGAACCAATTGGGTACAACACCTAAAACATAGGGGAGCCCACCAACAACTTTGCAAAAATCATGGTCCTACGAAAAGGTTTGGCCTTGGCTAAAGAATTGAGAATGCAACACTAAGATAGGAGATTGACAGGGAATCATTGGAAAAGTCATTGGTAAAAAATAAGGGATGCATTCTACCAACGGATCAATGTCTAGCCCACCCTGTCAAAGAAAAGTTGCAATTACAATAAACCTTTTCAAGAATTCAAATACTTTTCACTCAAAGGGCATGAAACAATGAACGATGGATTGTTGGGTTGGTAAAAGCAAGGTATTGTTATTACCCTTGCCAAGGTTGAATTCTCTCCAATGATATGTCCATGCTCATGTACCCTTGTGCTTGTGAAAAGTGAGTGAGGCCAAGTGTAAGTCATAGGTAAATATAGTATAAAAAATACCCACCACTCATGTCCTCTTAGCTAAAAGATGGCTTTTGCAACATAAACATAGAAAAAAATATTAATGAATTGAAAATTCTTAAAATAATATCAACTGAAGTGAAAAAGTGATATGGCACATATATAGTCCTAAAATAAACCATGTCCTTATATATTTAGATCAATTCATCAAAATGGAATAGAGGGAGGACAAATGGGCAAGTAAACTCCCAATTACACCATGATGAATATGGTTAGTAGAAAAATATATATCTAGAGACGGTTATAAGCCATGGAAATTCAAAAGGACTGTGAAACCAATCTAATATGAACACACAAATGAAATATGATTTTTTTGTTGTTGTCATTACAATGTATCTCTATCACTTTGGAAAGACCTCAAGCATAATCACCAATTCTCAAAGGGTGCAAATGAAGTAGGGCATTTTTTAAGGATTCAATATTATACATATGTACAGTATTCTAAGCGACTATTTCGGTTTGAAAAATCATACAGATAGATATGTAGGTGGATATTCAATAAAAAGACATATAAGTTACTATCAAAACTTGTAAAATTAAGAGAATATTATCAATTTAATCATATTTATGTAAAAAAATAGGTGAATTTTTAACCAATTGGTGAATATATTTTGTCAAAAAATGGCCAAAAATAGACAATTGGAAAAATTCTGCCCCTAAAAAATACTCTAAAATGAAGCAAGGAGAAGCATAACTTTTTCTCTATTGGGATGCTCAACATTACCTAAGTTTTCTTTTGGTCAAAGGAATTTTATTTAAAAATTGGTGAATAAAAATTATAAATTATAAATGTACATATTGTATAATTTAGGTGTCCATTGGGTTTCGCTTGAGTGGTTAGGGGGAATGATTGTTATCCTCCCCACCCAGGTTTAATTCCCTCGAGTGATATGTTGATATCATAACAAGTATATTGTTGTAATGACTTCGAGCCCTCTTATTGATCGGTCTTGTGCGCTTAAGATTCTAGGGTTTACCTTAGGTACCATCCTCGAAATGAGGGGAAGTACTTGGGGGTTTTCCACAGGCAATGTAACTTGGAAAAAAAAAGTATAATTAAGGTGTATTAAAGGTTTTGAAACTATTAAATTTATATGTGCAATAAAAAATGATGATTTCAACAAATTTGTGAATGATTTTGGTGAAAAGTCAAGTCCTTAAATTCCAATAAACCTAAAAAGGCCAAGTTGTTGGCCCATTATCCTACTCCTATTTTTTTCATAAGTTTAGCTTCTTGTATGGATTTCCACAAGATCCTAAGACAAGGTTGAAAAATAAACTCATTATTGTGCAATGTTATAAATTTTCAAGATGGTAATGTACGTTTGTAGTTCTTACTTGTTGAAAAAAAAGACACTAAATTCTGAAAATTACTATTAAAAAATAATTGGTGCAAAAATGATATGAACACATATCCATAATGCAAGTTTGAAAGTATTCTCATACACATATCAATTGGGTCCAGTTTGAGCAATGGAGAGAAGAAATGTTATCCTCCCACCCAAGTTTAATAGCCACAAGTGACATATTGAGCTCTTAAATAATATATTGTTGTAATGACGTTGAGAAATGTATTGGCAAAGCCTCAAGTTTCTGCAAAATCCGTTTTACCTTGAGTACCATCCCCATAATGAGGGGAAGTGCCTAGTGGGTTTCCCCAAGATGTGTATTTCATGAGGAAAAAAAATGTATTCTCACACATAAGAAATTATAAGAAAGCAAGTATAAAAGTATGAGAAGAGGATTGTTGACGTTGTACACTCATTTGCATTATTATATAGAGAGTATAAAATTGTGGGGAGAGTGATAAAAGTTGAGAGTCTTAATTAAATTTAATAAAGTGTTTGAGTGCTTAATTTAGATTAAGTTACCCAAAAAAGATAAGGATAAAATGCAATGTGTATTGAAGTACAAAATAGAAAATACAAATATAACACATGTTCCCTCGACTAGATATCATTGATTTCTCCATGTTGAGAGGAAATTGTCTCTAATTTTCACCAGAGATGGGAAAATTGTTGCTCAAATAATCATTGGGACAATGCTCTAGCTTGAGTGGCAAAGTGCCTTTGTGGTTGACCAAGTAAGTGGTAATTTGATGAAGCTTGGTGGGTATGGTGCAAACATCAATAAGAGTATCTTCAGGGAGGGGAGGCTGAAAATATAGAATCATCTTGGTGGGTATGGTGCAAACATCAATAAGAGTATCTTCAGGGAGGGGAGGCTGAAAATATAGAATTTTGGCCTCTGGATGTGTGTCTGCAACAACTTTCTCCAAATGAGGTGGCTCATACAACTTCAACTCACTAACATTCACTGCATCATGGATGTCATGGTAAGGGGAAGATCCAACTTGAAGGCATTGGGACCCATTATTATGTTATGGTGTAAGAACCACACTAAATGGGCTTAATCTTGTGATGTTGATTTTTAAAGTGTTTCTTGTCCAAATGCAACGAAGCTTGGTCACCCACTTGGAAATGTGGAACAACTCTATGTCGATCTTGAAGTGATTTAAACTTGGTATGTTTGTTGAAGGAGTTATGGAACCTAATGTGGATGTTGGCCAATTAGTTCTACACAAATGAAGAAGCTTTATCCTACTCCTATTGCTAGTTGGATATGGATGGCACTGAGAGAGAAATTGGAATCCCATAAAGAGAATGATAATGAAACACAAAACAAACCTCAAAGGAGACTGTCCTATAGAGATATGAGTGGATTTGTTGTAATTGTTTGATGTATGTGGAAAGCATAAATTAAGTTTATGTTCATTATCTTTATTTTTCCATTAGTGTCTGAATGAAATGCAATAGAGAGCCAAAGTTGACAACCTTAAGTTCAAAGGGGCTTCAAAAAGTGCTAGGAACTCTAAATTCGCAATCAAAGATTATGGTTAACGATAATCCTGTAGCACCCGTCCACAGGATGCTAAGCAATTAACTATTTATTTAAATACTTACACATTAACAACTTTGTTTTAGCATTATTTCATTGATTTTTATTTACACATTTCTTCTACATCTTCTCAATGAT